>JASDQU010010983.1:29571-45056 GCA_032191745.1 Picea mariana | reverse complement strand
TGTTTCTTATCTCATCCCAATAAGAAAAATGTGTCACATCCACTTCTATAGTCTTAATGGACTAAACTACCTCTATGTCACTAAACATGTACACAATAATGTTTAAACATATACAAAATAAATAAATAAATATATATATATATATATATATATATAAAAGCAAATAAATAAATATATATATATAGATAGATAGATATATATAGATATAGATATGGTGTATAAATATATATTTCTTATCTCATCCCAATAAGAAAAATGTGTCACATCCACTTCTATAGTCTTAATGGACTAAACTACCTCTATGTCACTAAACATGTACACAATAATGTTTAAACATATACACAATCATGTTGATACACGTGCATTTTTTTTTAATATGATAAGGATTCGTGCATGGAGCCATGCCCTACTTATATTTCCCACAAATAGTACAAATACTAGAGAAAACTTATGCATGTTATAAAATATTTATAAAAACGAAACTGTGCACATGTTAGAACCATTTAGAATAAACATGTGCATATTATAAAATATTTATAAAATAATTTTTTTCTAAAATACTAAACTTCCTTATGATAATAAAATGAAGGTAGAATGCATGGATAATGATTTAGATTTGGAGAGAACTAGGTCTGATCTTAGCCTCCATGAGCTATGAAAGGGGCGGTGAGCCCCTACCTTTACCTGACGCAGTTGCCTTCAAACAATTGCTCATAGCTGAAGGTAAAAATCTTGCCTCTGATCCACCATCCAAGTTTGTCAAAAGGATGGATGAAATTTCGTCAATCGCCCTTCCTCCGGATCAACCTATGCAAATAGCAGTGTCGCTATCAGATCGATCCCTGGTAGGACAGTTCATCAGGCTCTGGCCTTTGCCTCACACTACCGAAAACCAGATTCAGAAGAACTGACCCCTCCTGATCACCAACAACGTTACCTTCTATGCGATCAGTCGGGGGTTTTTCCTATTTGAATTCATCTCTACAGATGATCGCGATTTGATCTTCACAAATGGGTCGTACTTCATGGGGCCCCAAGGGATGTACCTAAATCATTGGACTCCCGACTTCAACCTTGCGCTAGATGTCCCTAAGGAGATTTTGGTATGGGTCAGGCTCCCTAACCTGCCAATCCACTACTAGACTACCTCCTCGATGCAGGCCATTGGCAACAGGCTTGGTAAGTACATCGACAAAGCTAACCCCAAAGATCAATACTCATGTGCCCATATTTTTGTTGAAGTTGATTTAGAAGCTAGTCTACCGGAAGCAATAAAATTGATTATAGATGATTGGCAGCACTTCCAAAAGCTAGACTATGAGAAATTGTCATTTAAATGCAGACACTACCATGAGTATGGGCATTTCCAAAATAACTGTCCAAAAAATCCCCAATCCCAGCAAGAAAAGACCTGGACGATGGATGGCAGCAACCCAAAAGACATAAGGCAAACAAATCTATCCTGCGTCGAGAAGGGAAAACCCCAAATCCTCCTTCACCCAGAAAGGAAGCCCCGTAAAAAAAAAAGCAGCTTGAACCCGGTAACAAATTCTTTGCCCAGGAAGAACCAGAAAATGAAGGGAACATGACTGAAACTGTTCCTCCTACCATCCCGACCTCGCCAGAAAATGAAAGAGAATATCCTATCCCTCCATCCATTGTATTCCTTCCCCAAGAAGTAGTCCAACAAGACCAGGGCTCAGAGGAAGATCTGTCGGAAGAAGAGGAAGGGGAAATATATTCAATACAAAGCACTAAGAAAACTTCAAAGCGAGGAAGTAAATTAGCAAAGGAACACAAAGAAGCAGAAACCTACAAAGACAAGATGTAGGGAGGACAATCAACTCTAGACGGCATGATCAACCCAAGAACAATGAGGCAACAAGGGCAGTTCCATAAAGGAATGACCACCACCATCAAAGGTCAGTAATGAAAGTCGTCTCTTGGAACTGCAGGGATCTTGGGAGCAAACAGAAAGTTGAAGCAATGAAATATTTAATGCACATAGCCACCCCAAATTTCCTCCTAGTCCAGGAGACCAAGTTGGAAGAACATCCGTTCTTCCAGACCAAAAAGACATTTTGGAATTCAGGTGAAGGAATTTCCATAAGCTCCTGAGGTGCCTTAGGTGGCCTAGAAACTCTATGGAACCCCAACAAGCTCGATTTGATCCACTCCCTCGCCATCTCACACTATATATTCACAATCCTTTGTCATAAATACACAAACCTTCAGGTAAGCCTCTTCAACATTTATGTCCCAGTCCTCCTTGCATAAAAAAGATATTGTTGGAACTCTATCCAAGATTACCTATAGCTATATCGCCCGGAGAATATAATCCTATCGGGGGACCTGAATCTCACCCTAAATGCCTAGGAAAAAAAAGGGGGAACCCCAGTCAGAGACCCTCTTAGGGAAATTTTTGATTACCTAATTTGGGATTGTGATCTGGAAGATATCAAGCCCCCCAAAGGACTATTCACTTGGTCCAATAGAAGAATAGGCCCGGGACACATCACAGCTTGGCTCGATAGATTCCTAGCTCAACACTATCTCCTTCTTCTTGGCCTTACTCTTGATTCCTCTATCCTTCCCTTCAATTCCTCGGATCACAATCCTATCCTCTTAACAATTTCTCAAGAGCGCAATCTAGGCCCCATCCCTTGTCATTTTAGTGCCTCCTAGATTCAGCATGAAGGGTTTCTAGACATTGTCTCCTCAATCTAGAAGGAAGAAATCACGCCCCCTCGCTTCTTCACCTAGGAAGAGAAGCTAAGGAAACTTAAAGAGGCTCTTAAATCCTGGGCCAAATCTCTCAAAACCCCTCTCCATCAGTGGTTAGAAGTGCAACAAGCCCTGGAACAACACCAAATTCAGGCAGAGATCCTCCCGGTAGACCCCCTCTATTTGGAAAAATAACATCAGTTGCACATGAATCTTCATCGGGCCTACCACCAAGAGGAGGAATATTGGTGGCATAAATCTAGAAGTCTCTGGCTTCAATCAGGGGATAAAAACACAAACTTCTTCCACAAACAGGCAAAAGGCCGAAAGCAATTCAACTCTATCAAAGAAATCTGCATCCAAGAGAAAATCCTCTCCAATTTTGAGGACATTAAGAAAGTTGCCCATATACACTTCAGAGACATCTATTCGGAAGGTCCCCCTCATCTGAAAGATACCACCTGTGATTTCCTAAACTTGATCCCCAAAAGGGTCACCATGGAAGACAACTTAGCTCTCACAGCATCGATCTCTAAAAAAGAAATAAAAAAAGCTATAGGAAATATGGAGCCTGAAAAAGCCCCAAGCCCAGATGGCTTCACGACCCATTTCATCAAAGTCTGCTGGAAAATTATCAAGAACGAACTCCAGAGAATGATTCAAAAATTACAATCCTGCAGCAAGATTGGAGGAAGCACCAACTCCGCCTTCCTAGCCCTCATCCCAAAGGAAAAAGGAGCCACTTCCTTAGACCGATTTAGACCAATCTCCCTCTGCAACATTGGCTACAAAATTATCACTAAAATCATGGCCAATAGGCTCAAAAATACCCTACCTACAATTGTCCCAAAAAATCAAGGCAGCTTCATCAAAGGCAGAAACATTAGTGACAATATTATCCTTGTCTAGGAGGCCATCCACTCTAGCCAATCCCAGAAAGAAAAAGGTATGATAATCCAACTGGATCTTGCAACTGGATCAGGTAATGCAACAACTTGCATTTGACAAGTCCTTTGTCAAATGGACACAAGATTGCATTGGAAGACCTTGGATATCACCTCTAGTCAATGGTCGAGTAGTTGGATTATTTCAAGCCACCAGAGGTCTATGGCAAGGCTGCCCTCTTTCCCCACTCCTCTATGCCATTCAAGCATCAATGATGAGCTTCCAATTGGACCAGAGTCAACATATTCAAGAGATAATGGGACTGTTCATAACCAGAGGGGTCAGGGACATCAATCACACTTAGTTCGCCAATGACACCATCGTTCTTGGAAGTGCAAGCAACCAATTGGCCAATAAATTCAAATTTGAGCTAGACAAGTACCAAGCCATCATATGCAACAAAATCAATTATAGGAAGAGCCAAATCTATGGTTGTTATTGTACACCAAGGGAAATGACTCACATCAATCGAATTATGGGAATAACGGGAAAAACTCACTGGTATTCCTTCAAGTATTTGGGATTTCCCATTTTTAAAGCCTCTACCAAATCCTCATGCTGGGCACCCCTAGTCGAAAAAGTCAAAGCTAGAATAAGTGCCTAGGGCTCAAGCTGGTTAAATCCAGTAGGTAAGATTGTCCTCACAAAGTCTGTCCTCTCAAGCATTCCAATTTATCAATGTTCAATCTTGCTAGCACCAAAAGACATTATCACAAAAATCAAAGCCTTGCTACGTCGATTTCTTTGGAAAGAAGGGAAAAATAATGACCACAAGGTCCCACTGGTCAGTTGGGGTAAAATCTCTTGACCCACTCACGAAGGTGGTCTTCAGCTCCATGATCTGCACACTCAAAACTTGGCCCTAGGAGCGAAACTTCTTTGGAATGTAGTATCAAGGAGGAGCTCTTGGTGCAAAATAGATATCTGGAAGAAATACTTTACTGGCTCGAGACTTTGTTGTCTCGACTCGCCTCCTAAAAATACTCATGGCTCCTCGATCTTCTCTGTCTGCTCAAAAGCGCATACCTTCTTCATTCATTCTCTTACTGAGATCCTAGGCAATGGGAAGCAAATCCGAATCTAGGAAGACTCCATAATGGGGGACCCCTCGATCAATACTATTACAGGCACGACACTCCTAAAAGCCTTTCTAAAAGCTCAAAATATCAACACCCTTTGGGATATTTCCCACTGGAAAAGCGATGGAACCAAAGATTGGGTGAGTTGGAACTTCCCTGATTGCCTCATCTAGCTACATGGGGAAAATGATATTTTGATTACTTTTCTTCGAGGGAAATCCCCAATCTCCAAAAGAATCAGGGACCAATGAGGTTGTGGTACCCAGTCAGGGAACTATATAGTATCAGCTAGCTACAAATTCCTCAATGTAGCGCCCCAGGCTCTAGGAGATCCGACACTTTGGAAAGAAATCTGGTGAGTCAAAAGTCTACCCAAAGTGTATTTCTTCATTTGGACTTTACAACATAATAGTATCTTGGTAGGTGATAATCTTAGGAGGAAAGGTTGGGAAGGTTTCTCGATATGCCCTCTCTGTTTCTCCCACGAAGAATCAATCGATCATTTTCTCCATAATTATCCTTTTGCAAAACAATTTTAGAGCTCTTCCCTATCAGAGTGGGCCCAACCATCTAATTACCCCCAGATATCCCTTCCCTCCTAAGAAACTATACCACCTTATGCCCCTTTCTGCTCAAGTCCAAAGATCAACTTAAGTGGTGTTGGCTGACCCTCCCTAAATTTATCCTTTGGAAAATTTGTCTCGAAAGAAACGCCTAAATTTTCAGAAACCAGACCTCCACCCCCATCCATGTTGTTGTCAAAACCAAGGCCCTCTCGGGCGACTACCTCTCCTTCCTTTGGTCAAATACCAACACTCAACCTCTCTCCCCATCTAAAGAAGCATGGATTCATAGTCTCACTCCAGATCTAATGTCCCCCTCTCCTTCCCCCAAGCTCTATGAATCCTAGGAACTGCATAAGAAGCAAGAAGAGTTCAAAGACTGGAGATGCACTCAGCACAAACACTTCCTTTTCTTTGATGGAGCTTTGAAAGTAAACCCAGGGGTGGCAGGAGGGGGAGGGGTTATCTACGACCCCGATGAAATTCGAGAACTAGTCTACTCCTGGGGATTAGGGGAAGAAACCAATAACATAGTAGAAGATCTGAGCCTCTAGCAAGGACTCACCCAAGCCCAAAAGCTAGCCATCAATGAAATCACGATGATAGAAAACTCTCAGATCCTAATCCAAGCCATGGTCACCAAATCATCACCAAACCAAATGAAACTTCGGCAAATCTTCAAGAAAACTGAGAGGCTCTCTAATTCCTTTTGAAATATTGAATTTTTTAATGTGCTCTAGCATTTAAATGACGAAGCAGACTAGGCATCAAACACAGCCGCCCCCTTCAGCAAGGGTCATCTCTCTCTGAATGGGACCCTATATTTCACCCCCCTTCCATAGCGGCACGTGGCAGGTGGTTATCTGGAAATCTCGAGGCAGGTGGCACTCGGATCCTCCTCGTGCCCTGACTTGTGGCAACCCCTCCCCGCCACACTGGTCCAACACTTCCCCCACGTACTGGTACTTCATCCCCCAGCTCACGTCTTTTCGTTCCCTCCCACATGAACCTACCCTCATGTCCCTCATGCATTTATGTACCTAGCCCATCCCCTTCCCGCATGGCACTCGAGTGAGGCCCCTCCTAATCTTGGTGTTGCACACTCGTGTTGCAAATAAATCAAGGGAGGTAGTTGCTTACAGTTCATTTCCTTGTGGTGATTGTCTGTATTGCTCGCTTGGTTATGCTTGGTCCCTCACCCTACAATATCTTTCAGTTTATCCCCTAGCCCGCAAAATGGCCTCCATCTCTAACTTCGTTGCTCCCCCTAACCCCCCCTCTTCTCTGGAATAGGAAATTCGTAATTCGAATCAAACTCTCAGCATGCACATGGGTTTTCTCCTCTGGCTAGATGGGGAAGGTGGACGATGATTCAAGATGCTCAAGGAATATTTAATTCAGCTCAGAGAGGAAGCAGTAGAATCCCTCACGCACATGACGCAGTAGGTCAATGGAAAATTTGTTGAATTGGAAGCACTACTGGAAAAGATGGAGCTTCAAGCCACCAAGCTGAACCTCCAGGCTGACACAAGGATGAAGGCTTCACTAAACAAAGGACCCTCAAATCTAGATTGGCAAGTTTAATTATGGTCCTCTTCACTAATGGAAATGGCCCTCTTTTGGTTCTCTGGCAGATTCACTGTAAGCAGGATTTTAGCCTTTTTTTTATTATCAGGCAGATACATTGTAAGCCTGTTAGTAGCAAAGTTTTGGTTTCTAGGACAGAAAGGGAATTTATGGGCTTTATATCAGGGAAAATATATATGTAATCTTGGAAATCATGCACATGATGCATGTCTAAATTTTGTAATATGTTTTCATAGTGGTCATACCACTACTTCTTTAATATAAATTCCACTTTCTTGTCAAAAAATAAAAATGAAGGTAACATGAATCATTCAAGACATCCATGTAGGTGGTGAAATGAAAAGTATGAACATGTTTTCTAGAAAAACCTGGGAGGAAACATTGTACACTAAGAGAGTTTGAAAAGATCATGTGCTCAAGATGTTTAACTTGAAGTTTTAAAGACAAGTATATTAAAACTATATAATGTTTGGCAACGTTTTATGAAGTTGATCAAATTAGATCAAATTACAAGCAAGATCTCAATCTAGTCTATTTAAAAACTCTAAGAGACTACATTGTGGCATTAAAAAAATTTATTAGCATAAATAAATGAGAAAATTAAATGTATTTTCTCTCATAAATAGGGATGGGGTCCTAAAGACCACGAATATTAGGTAAATTTGGAAGCAGAAACAAAGACAACAATGAATCGAGGCCTTATTCTTATAGTCTTGACACTAATCAAAACAAGATTACAAACTAATGAACCATAAGAATGTAATGACAATGTTTTGGGTTGAGATTATATGGCTTTAACTACAAAATGAAAAGGCAATCCTCTTTGATTTGAACCCTTCTATGGCTTTCCAAACTTCAATAAATAGTTGAAAGTGAAAAGACTAAATACATTGATGATGACCTAGCTAACATAATTGTTCCCTTCTTATGTGATCTTGGTGGTTGCAACAACAATTTGGTTTACCCAATCCTTAATGTATTCATGAAGGAGACCTAACATGATCTCTTATTTTACTTTTAGTGCAACCATTTCATCTTCAATGCCACATACAGTAATGGATTGTTGTCTAGTTGTAGCACACTATTCCACGTTGGCACAAAAAAATAGGTCACCATTTTATCACTTGAACCTCTAAAAAAATGAGTGAGAATATAAAATTATGATCCTAAATCATTATTCTTTGCTATCAATATGGCCTCAAATTCTCCCTCATAGCACATTTTATCAGTATTAAGTAATTTGGGCACTCCAGACTCCGCATAGTTCCTATCACTTTATGGAAGACTTGCGACCTTCTCCCTTCAATAATATGGCATAGTTTTCATTTAATTACTGGATAATGTAAATCTTACTACCCCATCCTTTTCTGGTCTCTGTTAACTTGGCATATAATGGAAGGTTCTCCTTCTATCTTTTATAACCATTCATATCATTAAATTTCTTAATAAAGGTATCCACAAAGCTCACATAAAAAATGGTATCCTAAGAAGATTATTTCAATGCTTAATCTTACGAGAAAATGAAATATTTTTCTCAGATATCTCCCATAATTCCATAAGAATATCATTCTATATTCAACATTTCTATCTACATAGTGTCTAACTTTAGTTAATAATTATAAGGCTACTCTTGTTATGTGTAATCTTCCCTGAGAATCATCTTACATATCTTCTAGTGTCTAAACTAACAATGGTTTCACAAACAATGGATGGGGATAAAGGACTCCTTCTACCTCAAAATTTCTCTTTTCTTAGCATAGCATTTTCTTCTTTAGTCTATCGAGCAACACTTTTCAACATTTCACCTATACCTTAATGCATTTGAAATGAATCAATTACCTTCAATCTGTGGCATTAAATACAATAGTATTTTGTTCCAATAGATTCTTCCATTTCAAATTTTCCTTATAAATTTGCAACTTCTTACTTTGCTTGTCATAGCTCCCATGATTTAGAGTCATATAGTTGTCTTGAAAAGTTGGTAAATCCTATAGATCTTGAACTTCAGTTTACTTTTTTTTCTCAAGGAAAGAAACAATTCATTATGGAAGTTCACTCATGTCAATAATAACAAAAAAAACTAAAATAGGCTCTATTTCCACTTCAACATGTACATTCAACGATAATGTATTATCTTCAATGTCTTACATCTTCCTCTTTGATGCAACTAGAATTGCATGTTCTATCCCTCACTTTGACCTCTCGAGGTCTTCATCCCCATTTCCATCACTACATTCTTTATAGAATTCTTCTTGTTTCTACCTTTATGGGAGGTAGAAACTTTCTTTCAAATTGCAAAATATGTACCCTTAGAGTTATTTGTGGCACCTTGATTTTTCAAACTATCATTAGTTCTTCCATATTTGACTTCCTCAAGGTGATGCTTAGTAATATCATTTTTCCTCATACCATATTGAAAATATTTTTTTTCTTCCCCTTTTTCCTCCCCTTTTTCCTCTATTTGACATTTGATCTTATTGGAATATGTGTTTTCTCTTGGGTATCTCATTTCTTCATCATATTGTAAAATCAAAACTACATAATTGAGCCATTTCAGAAATTTTGTTTACAATGTGAGTCTCTTCATTGTCACTAGATCCTTCCTTATGTACCTCATACTAAGGTAAACTACTAACATATTGGACAATAATTGTGTGGTATTTAAATGCACCTTCAGGGTATTACTCAGAGAAATCCTTAGCTTCCCTTAGATTGAAAGAGTCTACAAATTTATCCAACACTTCTAAATGGACAATAATTCCTATAGTAACTCCAATATATGTGAAAGGGAAATTCAAAAAAAAAATCTTCTTCTTATCAAGGATAAATATACATGATCCTAGTGACTACCTATAGAACTCTACCATAAAGAATCTATCACAAATCAATCTTGATAAATAATAGGTTTCAAAACCATACACCTTGATGTAGGTGTATTGTTCTTCTTAAAAATATTCACCCTCCATTCAAGAAATCCATGTCTCTCAAGTTAGGTGCTTTAGCTCATTGCCAACCATCATTTTCTCGAGTCTTCCCAAAAATGCATCCTAAACCTTATAGAAATGAAATGGGGCATTATATTTCCATAACACTGGGTATCATAGTTGCATTGAATCTCTATCGGTTTTTACATTGGGATTTGGGGGAAGCTTCTTAAAAGTATTTCGATAAATGAAGGAAACAAATAAATATAAAGACATGAAAAATCTCTTAGTTCATTTGAATTCAAATGGCTGATGTGGTATTTATTTTGAGATCATTGACCCTCAATTGAAGTTTTGTGACCTATATAAGGTCTAGTATATAACACACAAGACATACCTCATCATTACAATCATGGAATTTTTTCCAACAAGCGTATCGAATAATCATGCCATCTCCTTGTATGGTTGGCCAATTCAACAATATTTTCTTGGTATGCCTACCATATCCAAATTTCATATTTATATGCCATTGGTTAATAATTCCAAATACTCTTACATTTTCCCTAAGGAAAAAATATCCTTATGACATATGAAATGCCTTAGTAGGCTTTGGAAACTTTTGCATTTTCTTAAAGGTAAGTATTTTCAAAGGAACTTGCACCTTTCTTTCTTTGTCCAATATTACTACTCATTGCTTTGAGTCTTGATGCCTCCTACACCAATGCACTATTTCTTTATAGTTGAATATCTAAACTACACATCCAACATTCACTAGGCCAAATATTGAAGCTTTATTCTTTCTCTACATTTCAACTAATAACTTTGTGTACCATTTATACATGTCAAACCAATGGGAAACTCCATCAAATTGAGACCGGGATTTTATAGTATCTCCAATGATGGGTTCACTCTTCTTCCTAGGAGACAATTTCCATGTTATACTTCATGGCACGTAAACCAAAATGGTAGGAGAAAGATATTAATTATGATTTCATTAACACCTTGATTAATACTTGCTAATCAAACTTGCCACATGCCCTCACATCATTTTTCCACTTGGGAAACTTTAGGTAATGCACACGTGTATAAAACGTAGGTGGTTGTATGGTATTATGGATAAGTGAAGTTCGTTCTTGACATTCCAAAGACAATGCATAGTGTAGACTATAGACCTGTGACAATATGGGGTGATGATACCTTCATCCTTCCCTCCAAATTATAGATACATGTTGGCATAATATACTATGGAGGAGGGGTAAGGGGTGAGACAAAGAAGAGGGATGGGAATCGCCTCCATAAATAAATGTGGATCTATGAATCTTCACAACAAATGTAGATTGTGGATCTATAGGATAACGCATGAAACTATCCCACAACTCCTCACTATATTGTATTAGCTTTGATGTTGAAAGAAAACCATGGAGTTCTAAAGGCACCTATACTCCACATTTTTTAACTGATGCAAGATTCAAGGATTTTTTTTCCATCACCAAACAAAAGCACCAAAACCATATATCAGAACTTTTCATGTATTTCCAAAGGGGGGATTGAGAGGTCGTTTAAAGGAAAAATCATAATAATGTTTTGAAACATGAGGATCAAGGAAAACACATAAACACCTTCCCTACATTTAGATGAAGGATTTGATATTCAACATTTGATCCCTTTAACTAAATCATAATAACTAATGACACATATGAAATGTGATTCCTTCATTCAAACTTAGTAGTTGAACACACACTACAAAAATTTTACTAATTATTGCCTCTCCTTGGTGGACAAGGTGAGGCCTCTTGAACAATGCAAGTATAAATATTTGGACCATTTTCTTTCCTACATCCTTCCACTCAATTGAATGGACCAACACTAGTGAATGCTGCAATGAAGCTAATTGACAAACCTCTCCCCCATCAAATGTAAGGGAGGACTCCCTTTCTAGATCATAATGATCCAATTCATGTGGTGACTTCAACCTAATCTAGGGGAAATATATCTTAATTATTTGCATGCTAAGGTTGTATTCATGTTTCTTGACTAAATCTATAGGTTCATCCTTTACCAAAGAGGAGGGATATAGGACCACTCATAATGGAGTAGGATTAGAGTGAGCCACTACTAGTTTAGGAGAAGCTTCAGGATCCAATTCCAACATCAATATTTTGGAGTTTTCACACTTTTCCTGGTGAAACCATGGATTTGGGACTTGCATCCTTCAAATGACCAATTTCTTGACATACCTTTCATCTAAAATTTGTTTTCTCATAATCCATATCTTGGTACTAAAAAGGGTTGTTCCACTCCAGAACAATCAATTTTAGGATACCATGACCAAAGTCAAGATCAACAAAAAAATAGGAACATCCATGTTGGAAAATCACTCTATGGTATGGGGTAAACCACAATAGCCAAAAATGACTACAAAAATCAACTCTAACCTCAGATATTCTATATAAACAAATATGCTAACTAGACAAGATAAAGAACATACCTCATCTAGACGTTCGATGAATTCCACCTTTGAGCACTTGACCCAAAGTAATACACCTACAACTTGTCCTCAACAACCAAGATACACAAGCATATGGTGATAATATATAAATTTATCACATTCAATATCATAATCCATCAATATTCATAACAAATACACCCATGGAATAACAATTCAAAAATTTGCAAGACATAAATTGGACAATAAAAGAGTATTTCTATTAAAATGTAATCAACAAAATTGTATGAATGACAAACTTCTTTGTTAGCACGTTTGAAACCAAGAAACTAAGTCCCTTCCAACTAGGCCTCCACCACTTCAATCATCCACCAAAGGCAAGCTCATATAAGAGAGACAATGAGGTTCTCCATTAAATAGGGAAGATCTTGGGGGCTCAATAATGTGTTCAGACTCAAAAGGACAAAGGAATGCAAACTCAATATGAAGTGAATAATTTCTCCAGAGTAACTTTGCTCTCAAAGTTGAATTCTTCTCTCTCCTGTCCGCCTCTTGGATATGGCCCATATATAGCCTTCAAATGGAACTGAAGGGTCGATTCAAAACATTTCCAGTATATGTAAGGTCAAGGATCATGGATCTCGTGACATGATATGGAAACCTGACACCATTTTTTTAATTTTGAGCAGAAAACTCGATGTACATGGGTTGTAATGGTGCAACCTATGTATACACATGTTGTATAGTTGTTAGAGCATGTATATGTGGAAAAAACAAATTTTAAGCTCTGGGAACTACAAAAGGGGACTCCAAGTCTACATAGGGAAATGGAAAAAGGCCCTCTGAGCAAGTTTGCATAGGGGAGGAAAATCTTTATATAACAGATGCCCCCTAATGTGTGAGGTCAGAGGAGTATATGCGATGGATGAATCACATTATAATACCCAAAAGCAGAGTAATGGAGACCCAGCTAGATGGACTATTCGCTCATGAGAATATTACAATCCATAATGACTTTGTACACATGGTTGCCAATTTGAATTACATTGTAGATCCATGTGAAAATATACCAAATAGTTGTTCATGGCCATGAATGGGAAATTAAAAGTAGATACATGCCATAGGTTTTCATAGTCACGAACAAGGCCCAGTGAAAACCAATATCAAAATCAATATTAAGATGTCTATATACAATGGAGTACAATCTCATCTCCCATGAACACTGAAGTCATATAGGTATTGGTCCAATGAAATATAGCAACAGCTCGGGAAAGATGCAACTATGAACTAATGTCTTCAAGTCTTCTACACTATTTGCCAAAGGTGCAAGTCTACATTATGTGAATAAAGGAGTTGAGTTCAAACACAATGAGACTTCATTTGATTACCAGTTATTAAGGTATATCATTAACAAACACGAGACTGTTGGAAATACTAAAAACAACTGAGAGGGGGGGGTGAATCAGTTGTTTGTGAGCTTAAACAATTTTATAAATTTTAAAACATTATTAATCTTTCTTCATGTGTCATTAACAACATACAACAAATGGACAGTAAAAGTAAAGATCATCAGTCACACATAAAATACACCCAGAGACAGTTTTTCACGAGGAAACCCATAAAGGGATAAAACCTCTTCTTCTTCGAAATGATAGGCAGTCTTTTTATGTTATGTACATCATTTACAATTGAGCACCAACTCAATGTGAGGCTGCTAACTCTATTTTACAAGCTGCAACTTGTTTGAGAGCTCAAACTCTCTGGTTTTTCTAGCACCCACTAGAAGGAAGCACCAACTCCCTGAGTACTCCAGCACCAACTGGATAGAAGCACCAACTTCCTAAAAGTTCCAGCACCAACTGGATGGAAGCACCAACTTCCTGAAAGTTCCAGCACCAACTGGATGGAAGCACCAACTTCCAGTTACACAAGCTCCAACCTGCATAACAGAGAACACCTGTTCTCCCTAGCACCACCCTGCCACCCTGGTTTCTTTGGCTGCAACCAGATGGAAGCTACAACTTCCTGTGTTCAAGCACCCACTTGAACTTCTGAGGACTACGGTCCTCCCGAGCACCTCCCAACCTCCCTCAAATATCAAATAATGAATACACAGACAACTTATGCGGATAAATCACTTCTTACCATTCTTTTCTGTTCTGTAATTCTTCTCTTTTTTTGTCCACCCAGCAAGTATCCTTTGCATCACATTGTTCTGTCATTCTTCTCTTCATCTTCTTTCTCTATCATTTTGCTCTGCTTCTGCTCTTTATTTCATCACATTCTGGACCTCATCTCTCATCTCACACCACGCATGTCCTTCTTACTGTTTTATTCTTTTTCCCTTCAGAACAGCCAACTAGATTCAGTCTCGTTCATATTCTTTTATACAAGCTACCTTGACGATTCCACTTCCCCTTCCATTCGGTAATTTAGGGACATCTGTCTTAGCAACTAAAATGCTAACCAATTGGTCATCATCAGTCCGTTTCTCTTAACTGATTCATAACTGAAGCATTAATGTATGAGGAAGAATAGCAGCCCTCAGATTAGTTTCAAACTTTATCTGCACCATTAGATAGTCTTTATAATTCTTGCCTTTTAAATCGGGTTTCGGCAAAGTTCTTTTCACTTGTAAATCCCGATACACAAAATTCCATATATTAGTCGAATCAATGATCCAGATGTAACTTTGGCTCAATGGCTACGATTAATTCACGATATCGCATATCACGATTTCACAACTCATGTTGCAATCCTTACCATATCCTGATTCACGAAACTCCGACGTAGAGTTTGATCAACGGTCCAGATACGATCTTGTTTCAATGGTTACGATCATATCGCAATATCGCGTATCGCAATTTCGAAATTTCTAATGTTGCAAGTCCTTGTCACTTTCAAATCGTGATCCCCGAAACTCCTATGAGAGGTCAGATCAATGGTCCTGATCATTTCTGGATCTGACGGTCTGGATTAGATCTCGCGATTTGCACATCGCGATTACTCCCACTTCTCCTTGTACTTTAAAGGGCGCGCAGATTATCTTTGATCCGACGATGATCGGGTCTTCCGCTTGGATCTAACGGTCACTGAGTCATCTCCACAACCATAACTGTACCCGTACTCAATGCAGAGATTCAACGGTCCAGATCATTCTTTCTTTAACGGCTACGATCAAATCATGAAATCGTATATCGCGATTTCAGAGTTTTCA
>JASDQU010010983.1:6214-27334 GCA_032191745.1 Picea mariana | reverse complement strand
TAAAAAATACTTGCTAATTGTTTCATCTTCATTCATCTTCAGTTGTTCAAATTTCAATCTGTATGTTTGAAGTTTGGCACCTTTTACTTTCTCATTTCCTTCATAATTGTTAATAAGTTTATCCCACATTTCTTTGGTAGTATTAAGATGCATCACCTTTACAAACTCATCTTCAGCAAGTCCATTCAGGATAGCATTCATCCCTTTAGCATTAAAACTAAATTCTAACTTATCATCCTTGTTGGCTAGCAAAACAGGCTTTGTATATCCAGTCTCTACTACATCCCAAACATCAGCACCCAAGGTCATTAAATATGTTCTCATTCTAATCTTCTAGAAGGAAAAATTTGTTCCATGAAACAAAGGGGGCTTAGAGGCTGAAGTCCCTTCATGACTTGTCATGTTTAAGCTTATAGATCTACCTTTAAATAAAAGGAACCTGCTCTGATACCAATTGTTGGAAATACTAAAAACAACTAAGAGGGGGGGGTGAATCAATTGTTTGTGAGCTTAAACAATTTTATACCTTTTAAAACATTATTAATCTTTCTTCATGTGTCATTAACAACATACAGCAAATGGACAGTAAAAGTAAATATCATCAGTCACACATAAAATACACCYAGAGACATTTTTTCACGAGGAAACCCGTAAAGGGAGAAAACCTCTTCTTCTTCGAAATGATAGGCAGTCTTTTTCTGTTCTGTAAATCATTTACAATTGAGCACCAACTCAATGTGAGGCTGCTACCTCTATTTACAAGCTGCAACTTGTTTGAGAGCTCCAACTCCTTGGTTTTTCTAGCACCCACTAGAAGGAAGCACCAACTCCCTGAGTACTCCAGCACCAACTGGATGGAAGCACCAACTTCCTGAAAGTTCCAGCACCAACTGGATGGTAGCACCAACTTCCTGAAAGTTCCAGCACCAACTGGATGGAGGCACCAACTTCCAGTTACACAGGCTCCAACCTGCATAACAGAGAACACTTGTTCTCCCTAGCACCACCCTACCACCCTGGTTTCTCTGGCTGCAACCAGATGGAAGCTACAACTTTCTGTGTTCAAGCACCCACTTGAAATTCTGAGGACTACGGTCCTCCCGAGCACCTCCCAACCTCCCTCAAATATCAAATAATGAATACAAAGACAACTTATGCGGATAAATCACTTCTTACCATTCTTTTCTGTTCTGTAATTCTTCTCTTTTTCTGTCCACCCAGCAAGTCTCCTTTGCATCACATTGTTCTGTCATTCTGCTCTTCATCTACTTGCTCTATCATTCTGCTCTGCTTCTGCTCTTTATTTCATCACATTCTGGACCTCATCTCTCATCTCACACCACACATGTCCTTCTTACTGTTTTATTCTTTTTCCCTTCAGAACAGCCAACCAGATTCAGTCTCGTTCATATTCTTTTATACAAGCTACCTTGACGATTCCACTTCCCCTTCCATTCGGTAATTCAGGGACATCTGTCTTAGCAACTGAAACACTAACCAATTGGTCATCATCAGTCCGTTTCTCTTAACTGATTCATAACTTAAGTGTTAATGTATGAGGAAGAACAACATCCCTCAGATTAGTTTCAAACTTTATCTGCACCGTTAGATAGTCTTTATAATTCTTGCCTTTTAAATCGGGTTTCGGCAAAGTTCTTTTCACTTGTAAATCCCGATACACAAAATTCCATATATCAGTCAAATCAATGATCCAGATGTAACTTTGGCTCAACGGCTACGATTAATTTGCGATGTCGCATATCGCGATTTCGCAACTCATGTTGCAATCCTTACCATATCCTGATTCGTGAAACTCCGACGTAGAGTTTGATCAACGGTCCGGATGTGATCTTGTTTCAATGGTTACGATCATATCGCGATATCACGTATCGCGATTTCAGCATTTCTAATGTTGCAAGTCCTTGTCACTTTCAAATCGCGATCCCCGAAACTCCTATGAGAGGTCAGATCAATGGTCCTGATCATTTCTGGATCTGACGGTCTGGATTAGATCTCACGATTTGCACATCGTGATTAGTCCCACTTCTCCTTGTACTTTAAAGGGCGCGCAGATTATCTTTGATCCGACGATGATCAGGTCTTCCTCTTGGATCTAACGGTCACTGATTCATCTCCACAACCATAACTATACCCGTACTCAATGCAGAGATTCAACGGTCTAGATCATTCTTTCTTTAACGACTACGATCAAATTGTGAAATCGCATATCGCGATTTTGGAGTTTTCGTTGTGATTGAACACGGGACTCGTGAAATTCCGATTCCCGATTCTCCAATGAGCATAACTCTAACAACACCCGATCCTATGCCACCTGTCCTTGCGAATGGACGATCCCTATTCCTCCGGGATTTCACCTCTGCACAGTACGACTTAACCCCTGCGCTTAACCTCTGCGCAGCTTCTGCAGATCTGACGGCTATCAGCCTTTCGGGAAATTTGAATGGGATCCAACGATCACTAGATCTCTATCTTCCTTTTTCTCTGTAAGCTCTTGCTGCACACGTTTTCTTCAATGCTGTTCCTCCTGAGATTTTACGTCCGAATCCCCGAGGGATTTTATCTTTCTTATCCTGCCGTCTCCACTGTTGCCATTAATGACAACAACCATCAACACACATTCGTTGCTTGTTCAATATTTGCCAACAGAGACAACCTATCGATAATGAAATTAGGTATCAAGGCACCGAGTACATTCTTACAAGTGTGAATAAAGGTTTTTAAGTCGAACACTTGAGGAATCCATCGAACAAGAGACATTGTTGTATTCTAAACTATCGATGGAGAGATAACCTGCCATTGATGACTACAAGCCTCTAGGTACTCATAGGAATCTAGGTCTCATTTCCATAATAAATGGGTTGAGGTTGCTGGAAGGAGACCCACTGAAAGGAGAGCATTAAGGCATCTCTCATCATTCAGCACGAGGTACAAAGAAAGAGCTTGATGATTTGGATGAACTCATATGAAGAACATGTTCACGAACCAATGACCCTGTGCATCTTTCACATGCACCAGATGCAAGTAGTGCATGAAAAAGACCCTGTGAATAGCATCCAATGAGGAAAAATGTTGACAAAGGCGGGGAAACCACCAATAAGGCTAATGGCATCCAAGACACTACACGAATCCCAATGTGTGAATAGATTTCTTGTCGTCGAACACAAGGGAAACCACCCCGTCAGTGACCAATGATGAAATGTCGACTTTTAGGTTCAAGGTTACCTACTCATAATGAAAGTAGGACCAGGGTGCACGATAGGACTACAACTTCATGTAACTCTGAGACACACTGAGGGTATTTTTGACATGCAAAGTCAAGTGTTTTGAGAAATGGCCAACATGGGCTGATAAACATCCTTTGAACAAGAGCATGAGACATATGAATGACTCTAGAAGCATAGGCTCACTGATGAAACTTTGTGATGTAGGATGCACCAATGTAACTCTCCATAGGGACTGTAAGAGTAACCAGTCAGGGGAATAAACTCTTAGTAACGAGCTCAGCTTTCTAAGTTTATGCTAAGCCCAAAATTTTGATGACAAGTGGACTCAAACGTTTGTGCTATATTCAAAGGCGACACGACTGCTACAAACATAAGATAATATTATTTCCCCTCCTGTATTTTTTTTTTTTTCATAGTCAAATGAATGCTATGATATAGAGGAGGAAACGAGTGTTGCTAGTAAGCAAGTAGTTCCAACAGTGGAACATACCTATGCTCAATGCAAGGAGGTGCATGCAAGATATGGACACTCGAGGGAATGTTTCCTCTTGGGGTATAGGGTGTTAAGCTGCAAAGGATATAAACAAAGCTCTGCTTGGTTGATGATGCAAACTGATGAGGTGATAGGCTTATGATGAGAAACTGAGAACCGACAATAGGATCAATATTGCAAGCAAGAGAATGAGATGAAATTACAACTTATCTCCAACAAATGTCCTTTTTCGTAAATTTAGTCCCCTAGTCCCAAAAAATTATGAAACAATACCTAGGAGAACTCTTCTATCCACTAGTGACTAGAGTGTTCATTTTTTGAAATTAGTCTACTTGGTCTAAAAAAGGGTTAAACTTACACCAAATAGATGTCCTTTCAAATCCAATTTATGAGTGTGAAAGAGACAAGTTCACTCAACAATCTTTTCACTTTTTGAGAGATTCAGAAAGAGATTAAACCAGACTCATGAATGTTGTTCTAAGAAGCATATCATGGGGGAGGCCAAGGATCTTGTGCAGGACTTCTGTTGAAAGTCAAGAAATCATAGATAGTTGACACAAGCTTGGAAAAACCCAAAGCTTTCCCAGTCGAGGAGGATAAAATACTTGCAGAGGTTACCTTATCTACAATATATTGAAGAATGCCCCTTATCTAGAAGGGTGTAGAAGAAGGAATTTGAGGCTCTACAAGATCATTCTAGTCAAAGGAAACCACCGTAGGACTTGGAGGGAGAATATTCAAAGAGAGTAGAATGGTCCCTTCTTCATAAGGTACAAGACTAGAAATTCTAAGGGCATGGTCAAAAGATGCATCACCCCTCAAAAGAAGAGTGGGATTGACAGAAAATTGCATCGACAATGACACTTCCTTAGACTTGTCACTCTCCAAGAGAAGAGTGGGATCGACCAAATATTGAATCAACATGATCATTTCTTCAACCGTTGGTTGAATAGGATGTGAGATAACAAGGTCAAGAGACGCATCACTCCCCCAAACAAGAGTGGTTCCGGTCGAAGATCGCATCGACATGACTGTTGGTTGAACAACAAGGTCAAGAGATGCATAAACTCCCAAAAGAAGAGTGGTGTCATCCGAATATTTCATTGTCATGACTGTTGTATCAACCAAAGAAGGTTGGAAAACCAAATATGACTCAGAACCTGAAAGGCCCCTAGGAAAGGACCATGGTTCTTGTACCACATCAGTAGTAGGACACAAATTAGTAAGGTGATATCCTTTGAAAATCCTACAAAGGAACTTGGGCTTACATCTTACACATCTAGGCTTCTCAATCATATGAATTCCCCTAGCATGACTTGCAGTGACTCATGACATGCTCCCAGCATGACTTGCAGAGGATAGTAGCAAATCTCCAACATGACTTGCATAGGTTGGTGATGTATGTGGAGTGTGACTAGCAGTGACTAGAGTTGTGCCCCCATCATGACTTGCAGTGGTTGGTTATTGGTCTTCAACATGACTTGCATAGGTTGTCGACCAATCTCCAACATGACTAGCAGAGGTTGGTGATATAATGCCAGTATGAATTGCAATGACTGGACTTGTGCCCCCATCATGACTCGCAGTGACGAGTTGATGGTCTTCAACATGACTTGCATAGGTTGTCGACCTATCTCCAACATGAATAGCATATTTTGGTGACATAATTCCATTATGACTCACAATGACTAGACTTGTGGTGGTTGGTTGCAACATTTAAGACCAAGGTTCTGGGAAAGACTGGTTTCGAGAAATTGCAGGACAAGAAGGGTTATGGTATACACCATGGCCCTACCTAGCGGAAAAGTGTCCTCCTCCAAACTAATTCATAAAGGGTTGTAAGGGAATCATCATCAAGGAAGCCGCTTGTGAAGATAAAGTGACATGACAAGGGTTACTCGGGTGAGGATATACGTTTCCCCCAGATGAAGGAACTCTCTGAAGGGGGTTTCCCATACTATAAAACTGACTCCCCCTAGATGAAATACCAGAGGACAAATGGAGGTCTTCCATGGGAAAATATTTCGCAGGAAATGACATAGCAGAAGAAGGATAGTTAGACGGTATGTAATAAGTAGAATGACCGCCCATTTGAGCACTTGCCAAGTAATAAGATGAGACAGAGGATGCCAAGTGTGAATACATTTCTGGTATACCATGAGGAAAATGATTAGAGGCCCAATGTATTGGTTGAGTATCACAATTTGACATACCACTCAGAAATACAAAAGGATTTGTCCCCATGGAATGAGAAAAGACCATGGAATGGGTAACGCCAACTGAGGGAGTCACAGGGTCTCCACCAATAATCAAAGATCACAAAATTCTAAGGCCAACTAATAATCAAAGATCACACCAAAGTAAAGTAAAAAGGCCAATATGCACACAAACAAGATAAAGTGGTTGAAAGGGGCCTCCCTCACTAAAGTAGGTATGTCTCGCCCAAGAGAGGCTTGAGACTCCCTGCAAAAGATTGGAGGTATCAGAATCAGTTATAAGGGCACTTGTGGGCTTAACAACCAGTCGGTCAAATCCCCCTAGAGAGGTAATCATCCATAAAGGTTGTGTGTTATTTGACCCTTATCTGACCCAGGGTACCTTTCGAATAACCCCTACAAGTAACCTATGCGGCACTTATGTCAAGCAACTATGCCACCACGATATAACCGATGAACAATAGAATAGTAGTAAGTCAGATTTATCATATGTGCAGGGTAGCAAAGCCCGAAATCTCGAAAGCACCACCTCTCACAAAGGTAAAGGTACTAGAAAGACCCCCATATATGAATAGATCCCCAAAAATATCTCTGACACTAAGAAGGTATTGGGGGGATATCCCCTCAACCAACTTCACACAACCTTGTGCTTAACTCCTGTGTACGCGGAGCCTCTTGACGTCACCAATTATACAATGGATTTCACCACTCCCTTAGTCAGACACATATGTTGAATTTAATAGCCTTGGAGAAGTTTACTCACAAAAGCCTATTCCAAGTCTCTAAATCCTAAGCTATTTTGTGCACCCTAAAAAATAAAATCATTTCTAATCAATTTTAAATTTATTAGCATCACTTTTAGTGGCCTTGTTTACTCAAAAAGGTGTGGTCTTGAAACTGATAATGTTATCACTCAACAAGTAAAATAAATGAATATGAATAAAATGAAAATTCCTAACTTTAATCCCCAATAAATGATAAGCTTTTCAAAATGCAATTTCCAATTTAGTTATGCGATTCCAAATAAGATGCAATATTTCTATACAAGTACTAAGATCAATGATAAGAACCCAAAAGATCAAATGCCAACAATGCAAAATGTATATTTTTGTATTTTCAATATAAAAGAATGAAAATTCAAGGACTGAACAACAACTTGATATAAAGACCCTACTATATGTAAACAAAGACAAACCAAGTAGAATATCAAGAAGCAAACACCCAGCCCAAGATGCAAGGACAATCAATGAAAATGATGATGATAAAAGAAACACCACCCGGAAATTCAACCAAAGAAAGGTTTCCTATCACTCTGCATGCACTTAACAGTCATAACAGAGACCTAAGAAGACTTAGCAACCATCAAAACTTACCCAACAAACATCAAACTCATCAATCAAGCAAGTAAGGATGATGTACTCAATTGTTCAAGAGAAAATCGCATATATGCGCTTCCTAAAGAATGACAACACACGTATATACGCGACTGTCAGGCAAAAAACCACGTATATGTATTGAAACATTGCGAAGTTCAGGATAAGGCCAAGAAACTTAGATTCAAAATGAACAGAGGTTGTCAAGCAATCAGACGACAAGAAACTCAATATAAATGAGAGCAATCAAAGGAGAAAGACACTCTAAACCCTGAAAAGAAGATTCCCTCCCCAGTATGGTTGCCAATTTTGTTACGAGGAAAATCACTCTATGGCATGGGGTAAACCACAATAGATGGAAATGAATGCAAAAAAACAATTCTAACCTCATATATGTTATATAAACAAATATGCTAACCAGACAAGATAAAGATCCTACCTTGTCTAGACGTTCGATGAAGTCCATCGTTGAGCACTTGACCCAAAGCAATATGCCTGTAACTTGTCCTCAACAACCAAGATATGAAAGCATATGGTGATAATATATAAAGTTAGCACATTCAATAGAATAATCCATCAATATTCATAACAACTACATCCATGGAATAACAATTCAAATATTTGCAAGACATTAATTGGATGAGAAAATACTATTTCTATTAAAATGTAATCAACAAAAGTGTATGAATGACAAAATTCTGTGTCAGCACGTTCGGAATCGAGAAACTAATTCCCTTCCAGTTGGGCCTCCACCACTTCAATCCTCCACCAAAGGCAAGCTCATATAAGAGAGACAATGAGGTTCTCCATCAAATAGGAAAGAGCTTGGGGGTTGAACAATTTGTTCAGACTCAAGAGGACAAAGGGATGGAGACTCAATATGAAGTGAATAATTTCTCCAGAGTAACTTTTCTCTCAAAGTTCAATTCTTCCCTCTCCTTTCCACATCTTGGATATGGCCCATTTATATCCTTCAAATGGAACTGAAGGGCCAAGTCGAAACATTTCCAGTATATGGGAGGTCAAGGATCATGGATCCCATGACGTGACATGGAAACCCGACACCTTTTTTTTTTTAATTTTGAGCACAAAACCCGATGTATGCGTGCTATAATGGTGCAACCTGCGTATACACATGTTGTATAAATGTTAGGGCGCGTATATGTAGAAAAATACATTTTTTAGCTCTGGGAACTGCAAAAGTGGACTTCAAGTCTGCATAGGGAAATGGAAAAAGGCCCTCCGAGCAAGTTTTCATAGGGTGAGGCAAATCTTTCTATAACAATCTCCCTAGAGAATTTCCAATGAGTTAAAACACCATGAAAACCCACAAAAAGGTAGGGATATTTAGTGTGTACACTCACACATGAGTAGTGGTGAAAAACATGGTTGTTGCAGTGAATTATGGAAATTAGGGTGTCATGAAGATACCAACATGGTCCATAAATCATGAACCCTCTTCTAGGGACTTTTGGAAATTAACATTTTTTTTATAAAATACAATAAAACACCCCCAAGGATAGAAATGGAGCCAAAAAATTGATTTCCAAGTGAATCTAATCCACTACGAAAGAGAATATGTCGATGGTCAAATCCCATTGAATATTGTTGATGTTTGAATCTGCTAGGAATGAAACGATAACCTCACGAGGATATGAATCCCCCTGTATTTTATAGAGGTGGTACTCCTCATTGGCTAAAGATATTCTTTAAATATTTGATATAAAAATATATATATATAGGATTGTTTCAATATGAAAAAATCCAAATCTTTATAGCTTAAGAAAATTCAAGTTGTTGAAAAATAAATATAATATAGAGTTCTTGAGAAGTGGACCAAGAACCTCAAACATCACACATTGCAGAAAACACAAAAAATGATAATATCCTCACATCCATCACAATCTAATAAATTTTCTGATCACATTCAAAATAAAAGGAAATGGTCCAATTGCACAAGAGAACTTTGAAAGAGTATTACTTACTAAGATAAAAAGCAGATTTTGATAAGTTGATTTAAAATATCTTATACTCAAAAGTCAGAGTTACAAAATACAATCAAAATCGACTCCGAAATAGTTCTCTAGAATTTCACAAAAATAATAATGTATGTTAAAGTCTTAAAAATTTAAAGGCATTCATCCATAAATGGATTGGGATTGGGGCTCTCGTGGACCATAAAATATATACAAGAAGTATGAAGAAGAGGGAGGAATGTGGAACATGGCACAAGCAACAAAGATCTGGAAAGAATACAAAAAGGAAGTTATCAAAATTCGGTTATAATTTTCTAACGAAAGAATAAATACAATTGGATGAATTCTAATAAGGAAGAAAGTATGTAATCAATAAATACTTACTGTGATGGAGTCTCTCTCTTTTCATTTGTTTGTTGATGCGCCTTTTGTATATTTTCTCATTGTGATTATGTGGTCGGTTGTAACTACTTTCATTGGAATTTTAGAAATCTTGATTAGATGTTTGTTTAACTATTATAGAATATACTCCCTTTGTATTTAGAAAAGTGAATGCTTCCAATGAAAGTCTAGAAGTATCCTCTCCAAAGAGAAATTTCTTGAATTCAGACACAAAATAATTATATACTTCATAAAATTAGTGAATAACCTTTTGCTCCAGAGAGCCTAATACGACATAGTCACAGGGTTGACCTTTGAATTTACCCTCTTTCCAATACTCAAGCCTTTAAAAATATGGTAGTATGTAATGGAAAATATTAGATAAGAATCCATGTAGAACTTTTTCTCGTTCTTAAAATTCAATAACAGGGAAGAAATTTCATTAGATATAATCTTTGCCCAATCGAAGACAACATTTTCGTGGACAGTAAAATGTAAAATATATAGAGCAAACCGAGGGATAGTCTTCATAGAATATTGACCAGTGATTCTTGTAAAAATCCAATCCATTTCTCAATAAGGGTCTTTCAAAGAACCGACCTGAATTCTAGATAAGTCTTGTGGTATTGTTGTAGGATCTTGCAAATATTCTTGCAGAAGTTCTATTCCATTATTTCTTCCCTTCAAAAAAATTATAGCTTTGCCTCCTTTCTATGTTATATTTGACTCTGGTAATTTCAACATTTTCTTGAAGACTAAAAATGCCTATGAAATAGAGGATTCGTTCTGTAGTGGAATTGTCCTTCTGTTTTGAACAAATCTGTCTCTGCACCAAGTGATAATATCTTTGCAATCGAAAGCTTCAGGCACACAACCAGCCAGGCCTATCCTTGGCATCCAAACATTATTGTTATATCTATCTGGCGATGTTGAATAATATCAATATGATCTTGACCAGTGGTAATTGTGATCTTCCCTAGAAACAGATTCAAAGCATCCCCGTAAAATTGTTTTTTTTCTCTCGGCTATCTTTACCAAGTTGATGAACTTCTTCGTAATATTGCTTAGAACAATGATAAAATCTCATTCAATAATACTTGAATCATGTTTTCAATGGAAGATTTAATATGGAATAAATGCAATTGCCTTGAGAAAAATGTCATTAATAATGGGCTTTTCAAAATTCAATTTTAGCAGTTAAGTATGTAGTATCAGCATTAAATTTAACTTGAGAAGTGTGAAAGAAAATGGGCATGTCATGATGGGGAGTCGAGGTGGAAGAAATATTTGAATGAAACCACAATTCCTCCAACCTACAAACCCATCATGAAAGGAAAAACGGTTGTGTTGGTACCTCTCGGATGGACTTAGAAAAATGGAAAGATACATAATTACTAGTCCGTGAGTCCTTGATGAAATAAAAAGGAACTAAGTGTTGGCAATGGTTTTATGGAAGAAACAAAGATATACCATGAGTCCACGAGTCCCCCAACCTGCTAATCCATGAATATAATAAAGTGACTAAGTATGGCATAATATGTAGGCTACGAAAAAGAGAAGTGCAAATGGTATGGTACAGAAAACTTGTAGGACCACAACAAGCTTAGAAGAAGAAATTTTATGAATGGAAGAATGAAAGAAAAGAAAAGTATAAGGGTCAACAAATCTATAGATCAAAGAATTGTGGTAATAGTTGGAATTGGCATGGTTGATCTTTGGCATCTACATCTATAAAACTTGGCATATCATTTGATGTCTACACTATGAATACACTTGAAGAATAAGTTGAAGAGGAAGAGGAACTCTTTTGAACAAGTTCTTTAAAGGAATGAGGCATTAAATAACATGGCATGCTTTGGAACAAAATCCCTCCAAGAAGGCACAATAGCATATGCAAAATGAAGTCATTGTGAATGTCATAGCCTTCAATAGAGATAGACCTCACACTGTCCATCAGGACAAGATGGTATCTACCACATCAAGTAGGAAATGATGAGATCTCTTGAAATACACATGGTTTAGAAAAACAACAAGTTAGTAAGTTATGATCCCTTCCAACATATCAAAAACACACTATGGAAAATGCTCGTTGGAAATGTTATTATACTCATCATAAAGATTAACTGGGAACATTATACGAGTCATATATGGGTATGGTCTATGGAATGGAATGAAGATTATCGAGTTGAACTGATGACTTATGTCAAATATTCAACAACAAGTAGACCCACAAGCATGGACAAGTGTGGTGGAAGCATAAATGATTTGTTAATTGAAAAGGAGAAAGTGAGGGAAAATGCTAAATACATAATTTTCCATTCTTCAATGGAAAACAAGTTCCATGGGAGTTTGTTTTTTTTTAACAATATTATAGTATATAGAACCTAAGAGTTATAAAATTTTAGTTTATAATATATTAAATAATGTTGTTAAATGTTTTCCTATTTTTTAAAATTTATTTATTAAACCTCCTTCCAATACATATTCATAATAATAATAATAATAATAATAATAATAATAATAATAATAATAATAATAATAATAAATTATTAAATATTTTAAATATTCATAATAAAATTTATTAGATATTTTAAATATTTATAATAAAATTTCTTAGATATTTTAAATATTCATTTTTTAAATTTTTTTAATATGTTTTTACTATGTTAATTTTAATATATTATTATTTTTCATTTATCAATTTTTATATTATCCATTTTTCAATTTTCATGGTTTGTTTATTTTTCTTTTATCTTTAAAAATCACACTTCTCTACGCCCGTGAATCACATGCCCATGGTTAAAACTATATTCATTAAATCCAAATTTAAAAAAATAAAAATAAAATCTATATATTTATATTCATAAATAAATTTAAATATATATCTTCAATATTTATATACATAAATATATTAAAATGTATCTTTTATCATTTTAATAATAATATAATATTAAAATTTTAAATAATTTTAAATATATTAAAATGTATTTTTTATTATTTTAATAATAATATAATATTAAATTTTTAAATAATTTTAAAACTTTTATACTAATAAACATAATAAAACATTCATTTTCATTTTTAAAAATAAATATTTTCATCAAAACCAATTCTTCACACGTAAATGACCTAAAGACTTCCCCTCAACCCCTAAAACCAAGCCCATACTAGTAAAACATACAAAACCTTCTTTTAACCAAGAACATAATACTACCCTATACTTCCCAAAAAAAAATGTTATGGTTAAGTAAAATATAACTAATTGTGTAAAACTCAAAATCCATGTAAAATGTTCAACTATGATCAAACAAATTTCTGAGATTTATTGAGAGTAAAAAACTAAAATTCTTTGAGCTAAAAATATCTCTTTAACATGGAAGAGTTTTTTTAGTTCCTCTTATCCCTATTTTATTTTTATATATTTTTTAAAACCTAGAGGAGGGAGATCCCTCCAAATTAATAGGTCTACACCTGCAATTTTTTATAGTAATAGTAGGCATTACTTTTTATTGTTACATTAATATATATTAGATTTTATATGTTAATGTGAGTTTTATATATATATATAAAATATAATTTCAAAATATATAAATGTTAATTGTAAGTAACTTAGTAATGGATATTGTTTAAGAAGATATATAAAAAATAAATATTTTTTTTTTACATATAAAGAGGGAAAAACCAAAGCAATAAATATACATATATTATAATCAATCATTATATTAATAAGATGCTCCCTTAAATAAAAATTATTAAAAAAAAAAAACAATCTTAAGAAAAGAAATGCACCAATAACATCCGAAATAGGAAAAGAAAAAAAACCAATCAAATATACACACCATAACTAATCAATATAAATCAGCACTCCTTTACAACCAATAAAATAATTATAAATAAAAAAAAGCAACTAACCCTAAGAAAAAGGGAAGGAAATACACCAATAGTATTCCAAAGGTAACAATCCAATTCCTACCAAATAATTCCTACGAAGCAATCATCCATCATCATTTTTTTAATTTTGTATAAGTAGTCAGTCTTCAATTTACATTTCCTTTTTTTTTCTTTTTTATTAAACTCAATAAATTCAAATTCAAAATCAAAATGCATTGATTAATATTATTATTTTTACAAATTTAATAAATTTAAAACTAAAACAATTTTATATTAATTACTATTATCCAATATAATTAATCCCCTAATGCAGTAGTACTAGTGGGCTTTATACTAGGTTTCCAAAGTTTATATATATAATTTAAAATTTAAGTTAGTTGTTGAAATTATTTAACTTGTTTGAGAGTTTAAGTTTTAAGAAAAGTGGTCCTAGATCTTGAAAAGATTTAAGAGAAGTGTTTTAGATTACCATAATTTTGATGAGTCAAAATCTTGAGAAGATTAGTCTATATTAAAACAAATATTTTGAAATTGTGATTTAATGAGGGTGTATTTAGAGAAATTGATTTTCATCTTCAACCCTCTTAATGTCACAAAGATAACAAATTCTTTTGATCTAGGATTTTTGGGAATTGTCCAACTCTCTATTTTACTATGGAGCTCATGAGAGTTTGTTCTTATTTTAACAATGTTAATTTTCTTCATTGTCCTAGACCAAAGAAATAATTTTGATCTTCTAGAATAGAGGTGAACACCTCCTTAAACCAAAGAGATACTTTCGATTTTCTAGATTAGAGTTGATCACTTAATTTTCTTTTATCCTTTAATTTTTATTTTGGATGTAATAATATCTTTATGTCTCCTCTACTTAAGTTGCACTTGGTTTTCACTAGATTTGGCAGCAATCTTAGGAAACCTCTTATGTTCCATGGTATTTATCTTATTTTTACACATTAAGTATTTAGTCATAACCATACTTTCAATGGAATAAAAACACATTAAATAAAAACTCATAAAATACAAACATTCCTCGGTTCGTTGCAATACATGTGAGCTCCCTGATATTGTCAGCATGGAGTCTGCCCAGCGAGCCACCTTTTTTCCCACACCTCTCAGCCTCTGCGCCGGCCTCCACCACCTCTGCTTTATTGGCACTTGAATGTCAGGTCAGTGCAATGCAAGTGTCAGCACCTGCACCTCTGTTTGCACAGGCATCTGCAAACTTTTGGCGCACAGTAGAGAGAACATGAGCCATTTCTGCATTCGAGCTTGAACAAATTCTTGGGCAGAGTAGTTTTACCGGACCCGCACACTCCATTATTTCCACAAGTTTGGGATTCTTCTCTCTCTCCCATCTTCGGTTGAAGTCTTCCACAGCTTCCTCAAGCCCCACTGGGTGTTCGGCTTCTATGATCACCTCTGTTAATAAGGTGTCGACTATGTTCTTCCACAACGTACCCTGGTCATTGAACATCAAACTATGTTAGTTTGGAATCTAACCAACCACAAATTTTCAATTTTTAATCTGGATTCTACGGTGACTTTACTTTCTGTGTGTTTATTTTCTGAGGAGACTCAAATTTTGTTAACAGGAAGGCTATTTATGCATATAAAATTTTTATGCTTTTTATGTCATGACATAGGAGAATTATTCCTTGATGAATAATCGTACATGGGATCTCGTTCCTCTTCCTAAGGGATTAAAACTAGTTCATTGCAAATGGGTATATAGAATCAAATATGTTGCAAATGGTTGTGTTGACAAAAATAAGGCACGTCTAGTGGCCAAGGGATTTTCACAGGTTAAAGGGATTGATTATTCTGAAACTTTCCTAGATGAATTCCATACGTCTTGTGTTTTCTGATGATGCCCCTCAAGCTTGGTCATCTTACCAGATGGATGTGAAGAGTGTTTTTTTTGCATGGGGATTTACAAGAGGAAATCTACATGGAGCAGCCTCCTAGTTTTGTGCAAGACTCTTCTCTTGTATGTAGACTTTGATGTTCATTGTATGGTCTCAAACAAGCTCCTGGAGCTTGGTTTGAGAATATGGATAGTTTTCTAATAACTTCAAGGTTTCAATGTTGTCATTCTAATCCTACAGTTTACACTAGAAGACAGGGCATTCATCTCATGATTCGAGTTTTGTATGTGGATGACTTAATGTAACACCCCTGTTTCCCCCAGCCTGTAATTAATCATTTATTATGATCACCATGCTATGGCATGGGAACAATGTAAATGTATTATTATTTATATTGCCAATAACTGACAGTGAGGGTGAAGCCTCGAAGTACTAGCCATGATATCACTAGAGGAAAGAGTGAGGAAACTGTAGAGAGGGTTCATTATGTCAGCTGACCCAAATTCTATTTGTTGAAATAATAAGCCTCTTCTGGATTCCAAGGGAGAATCAATTAATGAAAGAAGGACCGGTGGTTGAATAATCAACTACCCCATGAATGGAAGCATAGAGGGTTTGGCTGAGGAGACAGAAAAATTGTCAGCCCGAAGTACCACAGTGTGCAGTTTTCTTGCAGGCCCAGACCAACCCAAGTTTCCTTCTGACAGAAGGATCAGGACACGTCTGGAACCTTCCTAAGGAGGAGAAAGGCGTACAATATACACATGAGCGAAGACAGACAAGAAAAAGACACACCGAGGGGAATGTGCGACCCAAATATGTAGAAGAAAAGAGGAGGTGACTCTTGTTACTAGAGAGAACCCAGAAAACCTAACCCGAACAGAAGGTCACGAGCTTGATGTTGAGGGAGCATCTGATAAACCTTGTAGAGGCCGTGACATAGAAAGAATCTCCGAGAAAATGCAAAGGTTCCCTAGTGATATGATAGTTTGGCACGGGGGTGGCCAGAGCACTAAGAATGAATGCCTTTGAGCCTACAGTTGGGTGGAGAGGCTAACACCCACAGTCAATTGGTCGGCCATCAACTGCAATAGATAAGTGTTTCGTTTACCCTATGCACTTAGACTAAAATGCATGTTTTGAAGGTCTGAGTTTAATTATTTCTGAGTTAATTGGGTAATATCATGTTATCTACTTTCAGAGTTATATGCATGTGTGTGCATTTTATAGTTGAAGGAATGAACCTTTCATATTCTATAAGTTCCAAATTGTTTCTCTTCTCTAATCTCAGTTGAAGGAATACACATATACCCATCTGAGTATAAAAGCTAGAAGGAGAGACCCATGCATAGTGTGCAGGGCCAACACTTAGTGAAGTGTTGAAAGGTTCTCAAGGTGAGCGAGCGCAAGGAGTGAGTGGGAGACTTTTCTAAGTCTCAAGCTCGGGAAAGATAGTGAGATTTAGGTCTCAAAAGGGAAGATCCTTTCATTTGGAAGATGAGTGGACGAGATCCGTTCAGGAGGATCCAAGGTCTATCACGACCATTGGATTTGGAGAAAGAGCGCATATGTTAACTTCTTGAATCCTTCAGTCTTCGCGAGTTCGGAAAATTTTGGTATTCGTCGTAAGGGAGATAGATCGTCCGAAGTCCCAGAGCCCGAAGTTAATCTGAGCCATAGATTTGAGGATGCCCGAAAACCATCCCAACCGTTGGATCTACGATGCAGTTAGCTCGGCGTTGACCGCTTCGAGAGGACAGGGGTGTTGTAACGTCAAAACCCTCGAAGGTCGAAGTCTCAAAGTAACGAGAGACATGGATCTATGGGTCCACATGGCAAGAAACTAGCCATTAGATTTAGGTTGTGGTCAGCCCAACACTGACCAACCCCAAGAGAAAAGTGAAGTTTTCATAGAAAAACTCCCAAATGATGCATTTCCAAAGTAATTGGAGTTGTAGATCTATGGATCTATGTGGATGGATCTCGACCGTGAGATCTGAGGAACGTTAGAAGTCTATCATCCCAGTGTGATGTGGCATAGTGATTTCATCCAGGGTGACGTGGACCCATGAACAATGCACCACATGTCACCTGGATTCGGGTGTTTCACAGACTCTATAGGCCCATTAACATGTGACACGTGTCAGCCACTGAAGGGGCCACGTGTCCTCTCTACATTTCCACACGTCATCTCTGGAAATTACCTGTTTGGTCAATGCAGTAGGAGATCTTGTAGTCTGTAGACTCAACACTCCAAAGGAAGTTGGTCGAGATTCATCAAAGTGTGAAGGCCCCCAAAGTCGCGAAAATCATAGTCCATCTTTGTTGTCCATCGTTAAGGATATGTGTCGCTAGATCTGGTAGTCTGGAGACTTAGCACTCTAGGAAGAAACTGGAAACTACACGCCAAAACTGTTGAACGTCGAAGTTGCGAAGCGACAAAGGTTGTTGATCCTTAGGTCTGTGTGGACGCATCTAGGCCATGAGATCGTAGAGTTTGGAGGGTTGTCAATCCGAGGTGACGTGGCTTGCTGACATAATTCAGGGTGACGTGGACCCACGATCAATGTGCCACATCTCACCTGGGTATACCCTATATGCCCATAAACACGTGACACATGTCACCCTCTGAAGGGGGCAAGTGTCATCACTTCCTCTACCGCATTTCACACCCGACACTCACTACTTGGTCCATCCGGTAGGAGGAGCACGAGGGAACCACCTGTATTCGTGCTCATATCCAGTATGACTCCACATGCGAAATTGGCCCCTTTAGGAGTCCGGGACTTTGGGACTTCGGAGGTTTAGAGTGTGGGGTCGTGGATAAGTTGAAAGGTTCAAAGGCCGGAGCTATGTGGCATCATTTTGGAAGTTCGAGAGTTCGAGACTCCAGAGGATTTGCGTGTAGAAAGGAGAAAGGGGAGTTCAGCGTCGAAGTGTTGAACATTGAAAGTTCCATTGTAGCTTATGTGTCAAATGAAGATCAAAACCTGTTGATTGGATTGGATGGTGGATGAAATACCAACGTGGATCTAGTATATTGAGGAGGGTACAAATGTGAGGGATCCACGTGGATGCCACGTAACCCTCAACCAATGAATGCCCAAAGAACTTCAAAAGGGCACAACGTTCAATATAGAGCTTGGATTTGAGCATGGTAATGGTGATTGGAAAGCACTTGATGAATAGAAGGTGTTGGAGGTCTCAAAAAGAGGATCCAAGATGATTAAGGAAGGTGAAAAATTGATGCCCCGTCCTTTAGAAATACATTTAAGGGATTGGGTGTGTTACACTTAATTATCATAGGGAGTTCTTCATCCTTGATTTAGAATGTTCAAAAAGCATTCATGGAACAATTTGATATGATAGATCTTGGTCTTGTGCACTATTTTCTTGGTCTACAATTTATTCAGTCCTCATAATGAATCTTTATTTTTCAGCAAAAGTATGTCGTTGATTTACTTCATTGCTTTGGCATGGTTGATTGTAAATCGACACCTACTCCATTCCACTCAAGTGTCACTCTTTCTACCAAATATTGTTCATCCCGAGTCAATATGTCGTTGTATCAACAGTTGGTTCAGAGTCTATTGTATTTTACTAATACACATCTTGACATCTCCTTTGTAGTTGGGCTTGTATCTCAGTTCTCTCATGATCCTCATGGGAGTCACTGGAATACGACTAAGCACATTCTCAAGTATATTTGGGGCTCTACCAAGTTTAGAATTCAGTACACATCGGGTGCTTCTCAACTTGAGAGTTTCATTGATTTTGATTGGGTTGGTTCCGTTGATGATCGAAAATCCACTTATGGCTTTGTTTATCGCCTTGGGTATTCTCCTATTGCTYGGTCTTTTTAAAAACCAATCAACARTTGCATTATCATTTGCAGATGTTGATTATCGTGTTGTTGTTCTTGCTAGTCAAGAAGTCCTTTGGTTTCAACAAGTATTGACAAAGTTTAGCATTTCATAGGATCATCCTACCACTCTTTGGTGTGATAATCAAAGTGTCATTCACAACTCTCGCAACCCATTTGAGCATCAAAAGACAAAGCACATTGAGATTCAATTGCACTTCATTTGGCAGCTCAACCAGGATAGTGTTCTTTGCTTAGAGTACTTTCTTACTGAAGAGCAGGTTGTTGACATCTCCACTAAACCTTTGGCATCCCCTCATTTCTTTTAGTTATGCTCGATGCTTTGGGTGAAGGAAGTTTCCCTTGGGAGGTCATCTTGAGTCCTCATACATTCACTTCTTTATGAGTCCTCATACATTCACTTATGTATGATGCATTCTCTCATTTTCTCCATTTATGAGATTTTTTACATGGGTACTTTATTAGGCCTTGTTGTCGGGACCCATCTTTGTTCTTCTTTGATCCTCCCTAAGTTTCTCTTATGAGGGGATGTTAGTGTGTTTGTTTAAATTGTATCTATTTCTAAAATGCATGACACCTTGTGTGAGTTAAGCTTATGTAGATTCTTTCAACTACCCAACTAGTCTTAAGTGTTTGTTAGGCCTCCTCAATCCTATAAATTAAGGACTCTCTCATGTATTTTTAATCATATGGAGATCAATAGATCACCTCTTCTCCTATAGGAGGTTTTGGATTTGCAAGCATTGGCATACCTTTTTGCTTTTCTCACACTAACTCAAGTTAGAAAGAAATAACATAGTTTATTAATTTGTTTGTTGTATCTATGAATTGCAATCATCATTCTCTTCATTGTTTATTGAATTTTAAAATGTGGTGTTTTCATTTTACTTTTTTGTAGTTGGTTAGATATGTTGATAACATTTTTACATCCTATGTTCTCCTATATGATAATATGATAATTTGTTTTATTTATTTATTAAGGTGTTAAATTTTTTTTCATTGTTGATTAATTTGCAAAAACCATAAAGAGTATAAATTATTTTATTTCAAAACTCACTCTCGTCATATAATAAAGTCATTTTTTGTTTTCCTAATAAATTCATTTTTTTATGGCAATACAGTAAGAAAAACCACTGAGTACTTCTCCTCATTTCGTGGATGGTAAACAGGGCAAATCATTCGGCTTGATTATGGGCCTAACTTGATGGGGACATCAAGTGAGGCCCTAAACAGGATCTTGGCCATGGATTCGACCCTGGAACCTCATTAGAGCAAACAACGAAACTCGTCCACATGAGCTAACCCACCAAGCTTCCTAATAAACTCATTTATTATTGTAAATTATTTTTTTTTGTAAGTTAGAATTTTGTAATATCTTCTAAGAACTAGAGAGAGTACAATCATAGTATCATTGTGCTTGGGCCACCAATAGAGGAAACAATCCTAAGCCCAAGCCCAAGACCAGCCAAAAAAAAGATTTACCCTCAAGGGGCCAAAAATTGAAAATGTATTACAGTTTTTCCAGACATAATTCAAAACATAAACAACAAAACAAGTGTTGAACTTGCAACTAGGAAAAAAGACTAGCATTTGAGCAGAGGGTGGTCACTTGGTAGAGTGAGAAACTAGATCTTCCGACGGGTTGTCCATTTGGCATTGTTGTAGTGGAATTGGCCAATCCAGAATAATGACACTTCGGTTTGTCTCCTCCTAGGCACGTTGGTGTTGTCGAGGGATGGAGCAGATGTCTAACAACAAATTGATCTTTTTATCAAGCATTTCCATCATGAACTTTTG
>JASDQU010010982.1:188980-217241 GCA_032191745.1 Picea mariana | reverse complement strand
CTGCAGTGATGAAATCCCCAAATTCTGAACCAGAGAGTATTTACTTAGCAACCCGAACACAGATGCGTGTCAATAGATCTCGCCGGTTTAATTTGTTTATGTTGTTGTTTATGTTCCCTAAGGGTTAGGTATTCAAGGGTTCTACAGACAAGGGTTTGCCCTATACTATAGCTCTCTGATATATGTGCGAGGTCCAACAGTAGTACTCAGCCCAATATCTCAGGGCACTAACTAAGGAGGATAGACCGTACCCTTAGCCATACTACCCGACTACCTAGGTACTAGAGAGTATCTTCCCGAGTGTTATTCTCAATGACACTATAGCAGTCCGACAGCCGATAGGTTTATCTAAAGAGGGCTTCAGGAAATCTAGGCCAATCCATACACAGGTGTTGTCTGATGCACTACCACTCGAAGGGGTACCAACAAGGGTTACAAGGGTGGCCAACAGATGTGCGCTTAAGAACCACTTGTATTTCCTGCGTGTATGAATCCCTCAACCACGGGTTTATGCGCGTAATGATAGATCTCTGTGGCTTAAAGACGCCAGAATACGTCTCTACCCTTAAAAAAAATTACCCACAATTTCTGCCAAGGAAAGTGCTCTGATACCACTTGCAAGATACCAGATATATAAAATATGCAGAACAGAAATAAAATGCTAGAAATGGCAGAATAACAGTAAAATATCTAGCATAATCTTCACAATACACAGAAATGATATACAGAATAGCAATAGTAAAGCACTTTGATTCAGAAATCAATGTTCACAGGCCTCTTTGAGGGGGCAACCTCCAGTTGAGCAGCGCTCTGTTACAATAATCTCCAAGATAGGGTTCACATACCCTCGCCCCTTATGTATACTAAATATGTCTATTAAGAGAAGCATCTAGAGGAAGATCCTTCTAGAAGCAGAAGCTTCTATTAGGTCTTCTTATATCCGCCTTATTCTATTTTATTGAAAGGCCTTATTAATATTGACCTTTATTACATCCGAATACATTGATCTACCTATGTGCGGGTTAGGACCTTAATACTCTGACCCCGTACATTTTTAGGCTACAACCTGAGGGAAGCTCCAACTCCCCAATTCTATGGCTATAACCAGAAGGAGGCTACAACCCCCTATATTCTACGACATTGTATTTTTCTAGATCTAACTTATACAGTAAGTCTCATCCAGCCAATAGACTTGCTAGGTAAAATCCTCAAAACCCCATAACCATTTCTCATGTAGACAACAAAATCCAACTACTTATAGAAATAATACATAGATTTTGAACCTGTATACAAATTTGTTGTACCTGATCACTATAGACCCTCCTCGAAGCTTTCTTTCAGAATCTAGAGACCTGGCATATTTATCTTCCCAATTTTTTGTGGCTTTTCTCACATTTACATGCCATGTTATACTGAAATCCCACGTACATACACACCCTTCTCCACTACATCCCGCATACACCTCAAGATCTATGGTTTTGTCAGTATTGTCTGTAATTCTAAAAATTTCATCATCAACCCTTCATGCTACCTTAGACTTGTGCAAATTTAGATGTATCAATGAGTACCTACAATAAACCTTACATAATAATATATATTCAATGTGCTCAATAGGTGTTAATAGGAGATCATTTCTCTCTTATTTATACCTCCATGTAGCTTCCTCGAGGGGTTACCTTCTAACAAACTTAACCCAATTTCCTTCTTTTAAGGATAACCCACTTCTAACCCACTTTGCTACAAATAGTAAATTCTCCATTTCTAATTGCATCTAAATTATTTTTTATTATTTTCTTATTGCAACAACTTAATCCATGATTAAATCCTAGTTTCACCCACTTCACTAGTCAACTTTTTCTAGGAGCTTCTAGAATAATTTGACTTATTTGACCTTCTAGATAACTCATGAAGGATCTCCAACTTCATAAGTCCATAACTCTGTAACCTTGAGGAGTTATGTGACATTCCACATATGATCGAAAATGGAATGGCATGTACTATCCATCTAGAATATTTTTTCCTACAAATATATTAATCTTCATACAATTATACATCAATCAAACTGAAGTCCCTTAACCATACTGTTGGGGCTACCAGAATTTTCTACTAGACTTGATTCAAGGGATGACATCAGTGAAAACCAACCCAATTAATAAACAATATCCCCCTTTGTCATTGATGGAAACACTCTGATGCAACATTGAATTCATATCGCTCATGCTCTCCCTGTGACCATCACTCCCCTTAAAAGCATGACTTTGTGCTCTCTCTCCAAGCATCTAGCTCTCTATCCTACATTTGATGAATCTCTCCTCCTTTGAAATCAATGGAAAAGGTAACTTCCATCCAGGGTTTCTCCCCCTAACTAAACTGTTCTTGGGGTTGCTCCCCTTGAATGACCTCTTCCTGAAACTGCTCCCTCAAATTGAACTGTCCTCTTTATAGTGATTCCTCATGTAAATCTAATACATATAATATAAGAATTCAAAATAATTCATTTTGTAGTAGAAATTACTCTATGTCTCTAGAAAAGATACTCAAAGGCTTCCCTTGGAAGTGGTTTTGTCAAGATATTTGCAACCTATTCTTTTGTTCCCACATATTCAACTCTGATGTTCTTATCTGCAACTTGTTCCTGTAGAAATTGATACTTGATTGGAATGTGCTTTGTCTTGGAGTGAATTACTATATTTTTTGAGATATTGATGGTGCTTGTATTATCACAATACATTGGAATGTGCTCATCATACTCATGTCATATTTTGTTTCATCCATAGAACCTGTGTACAACATGTTGCTGCTACAATATAATCTACTTAGGCTGTAGACAATGATATTAATGATTGTTTATTTCTTAGACAAGATACCAAACACTCACCCAAGTAGAACACTGCTCCATTGGTTCTTCGTCAGTCATCAATGAAACCTTCCCAATCTACATCTATGTAGGCAATAAGTGATAGATGTTTTTCTTTTGGATACCATAATCCCAACTCTTATGTACCCTTGAGATATCTAAAAATCCTCTTCACTTCTAGAACATGTGATTCCTTTGGTTTTGCTTGAAATCATGCCACCTGTCCAACTGTCTACATTACAAATGGTCTAGATGATGTCAAATATAGCAAGTTGCCAATCATTGACATGTACGACCTCTGATATGTAGACTTTGAATCATCATCTTTCCTCAACTTGCAACTAGTTGGCATAGGAGTATTAACCGGTTTGCTATCTTCCATTCCGAACCTCTTTAGTATTTCTCTGATATAGTTAGTTTTAGAAATAAAAATGCCTTGGTTGCTTTGACATATCTGAAGACCCAAAAAGAAGGATAGTTATCCAAGTAATGACATTTCAAATTCATTCTGCATATACTTTGAAAATTGATGGTTTAACTTGTCATCATCACCTCCAAAAATAATATCATCAACATAAAATTCAATTAATAAAATACTATCTTGAGTTACCTTGATGTTGTTTGCATTTCCTTTTCTGAACCGTTCTTGTTGTAGATATATGTCCAGTATAGAATACCATCCTATGGGAGCTTGATTTAGACCATACAAGGCCTTGTTAAACCTGTACACATAATCTTTTTCTCTGAGAATTGAAATCCTTACGTTTGATCAATGTAGAATTCTTCTTCAAGTTCCCCATTCAAAAAGGTTGATTTCCTGTCCATCTGATACACTTTAATATTCTTGGAGCATGCATAATCTAGGATCAATTTGATTACTTCCATTCTAGAAATCGGGGTAAATGTCTCTTCAAATTCGATACCTTCAACCTGTGCATATCCTTTGCATACCAATCTAGCTTTGTTTCTGGTAACCTGCCCATCTTCATTCTATTTATTTAAGAACACCCACTTTGTGTCAATCACATTCTTGTACCTTGGTCTTGGAGCCAATTCACAAGCGTCATTCTTCTTTATTTGATCCAACTCTTCATTCATGGCCTTTTTCTAGAATTTATCCTTGTTGGCTTCTTCAAAACTGTTTGGTTCAATCAAAGATAAGAGTGTTAGGGGCAGTTGTTCTGGTGAATGAATTCTTCTTCTAGTGTCAATTCCTATATCTTTGTTCTTGATAATCTAATCTAAAGGATGATTATTTTGTATTTGTTTGCTAGTTGTCTTTGGAGGTACTTGTTGTAATTTATATTCTACTTCTATCTGATCTTATTCGTCTTCTCCTTCTTCTACTTCTTCATACTTTTCTTCTTCTTCGTAAACCTATTCCAATGATTCCTTTTCTTCTTCCTTTAATTTTTGTCCACCTGTTTCATCAACCATTACATTGATGCTTTCCACAACTTTGGTGAGCCTTAGATTATAAAACTTGTATGATTTCCTTGTACTTGAGTAACCAACAAGTATGCCTTTGTACACATGAGAATCAAACTTTCCCATTCTTCCATCTTCTCTTTTGATGTAGCATTTTCTTCTGAAAACTCTAAAGTGTGTGACATTTGTTGGTCTTATTTTCCATAGCTCGTAGAGATTTTTTCCACTATTTGCTTCTAAAAACTCTGTTTTGAATGTGAATTGCTATATTCACTACATGTGTCCAAAAAACATCTTTCAACTTAGAATCCATTAACATTGTTCGAGCCATTTCCTGTATTGTCCTATTCTTTCTTTCAACAAATCTGTTCTGTTGAGGTGTCCTAGCGATAGAGAATTTCCTTTTATTCCATGCTTGCTACAAAAATCTATAAATTCCTTTGAGGTAATGTAACACACCCAACCCCTAAATAGTATTTCTAGGGGTGGGGCATCAATTTTTATCTTTCCCTGGTTCATATTCGGTCCCTTTCTTGGGAAAAATCCTCTTAAACAACTTCCCCGAAGCTCACATCTCTCACTAAGTGATTAAAACAACTAGAGGGGTCCTCCTCATTACCTCAGGATGAAAACTAGTAGCTAAGAGAATGTGTTAGCAAAGATTTCAGTACTTCGGAAGTTCTCAGGATTCAGGAGTTCCAAAAGTGTTGTCAAAACTCTCAGATCACTGAACAACGAAGGGGAACAACATTTTACATCCTCCACTAAGATCTATGGTTAAAAAGGATCTCTCTACATTTGGCATGAAACACTCTTTCTTTTTAATCCCTGAAGTCCCAAAATATCACCACATGGCCTTAGCCCTTAAGTGATCGACATTCAACGTTTAGCATTGAACGTCTTATGTTTTGTCATTTCATCCATCATCATTTGTCGTTGATCCATCGATGGTCAACGATTGGCGAGTTATGTCGAATGTTCCTATGTTTTATCATTTCATCCTTCGACAAACTTTGTTGGTTCATCAACGTTCGACGATCGACAATTTAAATCGAATGTTCCTATGTTGTACCTCACCCTAATGCTTTTGAACTCTAAAGTTATCCAAACTCCCAAGGTCCTGAATACATCACCAGCCATGTATGTTAGGAGGGCACAACCAAAGGTTGACACACAAAGAGGGTCAAAGGGTGACACATGTCTTCGATAGGGGGTGACATGTGTCATGCTCTAACAGGAACAATGGGTATGTGAATCCTCCAAAACTAGGTGACACATGGCACGCATAATGTGGGCCCACATCACCTCGAATGACACCATCGATCCACATCATCTTATACCAATAACCACCCAACCCTTTGATATAATGGTCAGTAGGATACCACATAGATCCTTATATCTATGGCTCGTGTTACTTCACATATTTAGCTTCAGATCTTACTAAACCCTATTGATGCAAATCCATCGAAGAGTTAAGTCTCCGAACTATGGTATCTTGCACCACTTGTCCTCTTAGACCAACAGTCGAGATCAACATCGACACTTGAGACTTCGGCGAGTTCATACTTCGTAAACTCTCAGTCGGTTTCCTTTAGAGCACAAACCCTCCAGACTAATGGATCACTTTCCACGTAGCCCCTCATCCAAAGATATTGGTTCAACAGTGAACACTTGACAAGGAATGGGTAGGGCCACTTATCACTCCACAAAGCATTCCCGGTTAGTCGAGTAGTCCAAGGTGGGTCCCTGAGATCGATAGTTCAGAAGGATCCCAAAGGATCCGAGGATCGATGGTCCATGTTACTTTGAAATTTTGACATTCAGGAGTTCGGTGAGTGTGTCTCTCGGCTTTCCCTCTAGACCATGTTGGATCTATCAGCACATGTACCTAGCACCTATGACCAGGATTTACTCTGGCTTGCTGAACTCTGGGGAAACTTCACGTGTTTCTAAGTCACTGAATGCCTGGAGTCCTAGATAATTATGGATCTATGGACATGTATCCCTCTAGTTTAACAATCCATATTTACTCTGCAACTCTGGCGTTTGGGAGTTTCTACACTAGACCTTTCCAAATCTCCCAAAGTAATAATTTGTTGAAGCGCTTAATGCCTCCCCTCCTATGTTTGATCTAACAGCTGAGAGAGATCCATATTGGATCCCCAGATCAATGGTCCCCGTTGATTCATGATTTTGGCCTTCGACTACTTTCAAGGATTGTGAAGTCAGAAGTCTTGAAGTCCCGAAGCCGAGTGAGCTAGCACCTTTCGGACTAGCGCAGGGTTCTTAGGCCCTAGTCATATGTGTCCTTTGGGAAAACTTAGGGGATAAGAATAAATCCATTTTTGTAGCAAAGGATTTAACAACACATGCATGAGCCCTTGGTCATATGGATGAATGGCCTAAAGGAAAAACACCCTTCTCCCACATAATTCATACTTAACATTCCCGCTAAGTAAACTTCATAGGGTTTGTAGGACTTAGACAATTCAGTCAATCCTACCTTGACTCTCCTATGGACTCATGTCCCATGACTGTCTAACAATTAAACTTATATAATTCTAATATCACCTAGATATTACAGTTTACAGAAATCAAAGAGAATTTCTAATAACTGTTCAAATATTGATAGACTAGATCATAAATGAAAACATTTCATCATCACATCCAATATAAGACACAAAGTATGAAAATACTTATCAAAATAGAAAAATGTGAAGCAACTGTTGAAAGGGGTGCCTATTTCCTCCCAACCATAGGCACATCCACTCCTACTGTATTTATGATTGGCCACCCCCAAGCTAGACCATGATGCTCTCAGAGAGATTCTTTTTGTTTTCTCCACAACAGTCAAGGGTAAAGGTTACTCTCCTTCTCCCACGGAAACTGGGCATTGGTTTTCTATGCTCTAAGCAAGGAGGTCTACACGAGTACTTCCTCAGTCACTTGTCATCCTTGTTTATCAGCTTGTAGTGAAACCCTGCCCAAGATTCTTACAGCCAGATCGAGCTTACTGCTCAACTTTCCTTTCTCAACTTCATAAACAAAGTATGTTCATTGCCCTTCTTGGGAGAGTGATTTCTCTATTTTTCTATCTCGCAGATATGTCTCTGTCCCCGAATTATCTCATTTATTTCCTTCCTCAGTAAGGTTGGGTGGGTATGAATCCCAATTCATGGTCATTCCTAGAATCCTTACATATGTGTGTTGACAATTAAAATTTCCAACGAAGTTTTTCCCGCAAAGTGTTGCTAAAGCCTNAAACTAAATAATACTAGTAGGTGGGACCCCCTTGAACTATTGGAGAGCATATCTGTTCATTTTTAATGTTATAAGGATGTGTGACATGGCTTACATGGTTGATGAAGATCTTGTTATTATTGGTTATGGTTTGAGCTTATGAAGTGTTGATTCCTTATGTTACTACAACCTATGTTATTCATTAATGTCATTGATGTCTATTCTTATCACACCTGCATAAAAAACATGTTAGTAATATTACATGAAGGGCAGTTTTGAGAGAGGCAAAATAATAGAACAAATGCAATGGAAGGGGACCTAGTTCTACAATATCACATGTGAATAACTTAAAGGAAATGAGAAACGATTGCAAGGGGATGATTTTAAAGCTATCCTAACTATATTACATGCATGAAAATACTTGATGATTATTGTTAAGCCCTAGCTAGCAAGAAAATGGTTATGAAATTGTGATTGAATTACATGTTTAATATGCATATGGTGTGAAATGTGGTGGCGCACTTGGAAAGGTGATAGTGCTAATGGTTGTGCAATGGTTAGTTGAATTATGTGGTCGATCCACATATGGTATATTTGAATATATTGAACATCGGTGGCTCATTTGACAAGGTGGTGAATGTTAATGGTTATGGGATTTTGTTTGAGTTATATATTAAGAAATTGGATATATGATATGGAAAGTGCATTTGGCAAGTAACCTATGCAGATTCCAATGTAGAGTTAAATTAATGACATTAATTGGGAGCTGGTTGGAATGTTTTGATGAGTAAATGAATTGTGGGTGGAGGCGACGTGAATTTAATGCATGTCACCTTTACCCCTCCTATTAGTCGCCACCCTAATTGGGATATTGTTTGATCTTTCCGATGTGGTTATGATCCGAAATTTTAGCAGGAAGGAACTGCTCGGCCAGATCTCGTTTTAAGGAATTCGATCACAGGTATGTATTTTTTTTGCCATTCATGACTATGCTCTGGTTATGAAATGATTACTAGCTCAGGTGTATTGGGTTGTGTTTTCCTGAGTGTTGCAATTGTGTGAAATTTGGTTATTGTTGGATGGTTCCTCCTGCAATGATATTGAATTTGTAAAGATTATTAATCATCCTGGGTGATAGCTCTCTGTTATTCTTGCTGGTTTAAGTGGAGGGTTTTTATTTGGTTTTGGGTATGCATTGTTGCTAAATCCAATCTTTGGCTTTCAGGTTTAATTTTTAATGGAATCCTGCATCACTGTGTTTTGTTCACTTTGACATTGGTTGCTTTCACTACTAAGGGTCACAAAGAGGGTTTTTCTTGTTCTTACTCGGCCCTATCTTCAACTATATGTTGTGATTATTGACTGAAGAGCATAAGGGATATACCCTATGTGCGTTAAATAACCTTTTCCAGACCAAACTAGATCCCTATGTTTTGGTTATGGCCCCTGTCATGGATTTGTGCCCAACCACGAATGAGTCGTGGTTCACCCTGTATTCATTGTGGCCTTGGATTTTTTTCCATTACAAGAGTGGCTCTGCTCTCTCTGTGTTGACTATGGATTAGCCTTGGCCCTCCAGTCTAGAAATTTTTCAAGAAGACTAGCCTGGCCTATTGTTTTATGACTCGGGCTTTGTTGGATGGTTGTATAATTGTCAACTCTTTTGAGAACAGGCTCGCCCAATTGGTCGTATGACAGTCGTGTTGGTTGATATATAGTCACTGGTTTAGTTATAATAGTGGTAAACCCTACATTACCAATTTCACTTGAAAAGCACGTAGTTACTCTCCTTATGTTGATAGCTCAGTATTGTTAATGGAAAATGGCCTCTGCCCAATTCGATTGTATGCATGGATATGCGTAATTGCCACATCTTGTTAGGTTTTTATTTTTTTAAGATAGTGACGAGTTGTTTGATAGATACACAGTCACTAGTATTTGCACTAATGATTATTTGAATGTTCATCTAGAATTGGTGAAAATTCTTGACGTTGCTCATGTCGCATTGTGTGTTTGAAAAAAAAATAATGGTTGTGGTAATTGTGGTTTTCTTTTGGGGCCGAACGATTATCGAACTGGATGACTTTGGGAACTATATCCTTATGATTGTTTGATTGTTTAAGCCTGAAATTTCATAGCATAATTGATCACAGTTGGACTAAATCGAAGTAATACTGTGTTGGTTTGATGACTCACCAACGAATTGAGCTATTTCCATGACTATGTGTTTGGTTCTATGAAATGGAAATATTGCATCCTTTTTTTGGATGGTTGAGTAGTGTGTATCGTATGGGTAGCTTGGGTTTCACAGAGTTTTAATCATGTTTATCGATCATTGGTTATAAATGGAATGATGTCGAGACTTTTGTTATGTTGGATGGGTGGCCCCACTCTTTGAGCCACATTGAATTGTTTTTTTCTTACAGTGGCAGAATTATATTGCTTGGGTGAGTTACCCTATGCATAGATTGTGTCTAAATGATGGTTGTTGGTTGTATGTTTGAATATCAATTCGGGTTGCAGTTTGATATTTGTTCTTTGGTTTTTTCTTATATATATGTTAAAAAATATCATGGCATTTTGATGGACCCGATTGCAGTGATAGCGACTTCATTGTTAATTTGAAAACATGATTTTTGAGTATTAGGGTGGATTGAAGAAATACATGGGTAGTGGTTGATTTTGATAGTTACAAATTGGAAATGGGTATTGTTCGTAAATCGTTATAAAATGCAGAGTGTGTGTATGAAGGGAACATAACCTCTTACAAATTGTGTGGAAGACATATTTTCTTGTGATGACACTGTGTTGGATATTTGATTAATGGACAGTGAACTAGTTAAGTACATAGTAATTGTTATTTGGTCATGATGATTGTTGGTTGGAACATTTATTCTTACTGCAGAATGTTTTATGGATCACTTGATTAATTTCATGAATAGTAATCATTCTCCTCCCCTTCCATTATTTCACTTTCCACTAATTACAAACCCTTTCACCTCCCATATTCATTTTTTCACTCTCTGTTCTTAGATTGATTACAGTCGAGAGATTTTTTGTGTTAAAATGGATGAAAGTGGCAGTGTCTTGTGTGAATTGCAGTGAGGTTTTATTGGTTTTCTTTATAGTTGATTGTTTTGTCATCGAGCAGTGTCCATGTCTTATCCCCTTTCATTATATCATATTTTGTCTCAATACAAACCCCTCACATATCCCAGAACCCTTTTTCACCCCCCTGCTCATTGATTAACAGTAAAACAATTTTTATGGATTGGATTGCATGAGTTTAATACATTTCTGAGCCAAATCTATTTCATATTTTTAAGATTTTTCATGTATGGTTATTTAAAAGACTATTTTCTAATCAATCACACATGTCGGATGAGTTTTTTTAGTCGAGGTATCCATGGCCGAGGAAACATAGGTAGAGGTAACTAGAAATGAGGTCCAAGAAGGCCCAGGTTCTCCATACATTTTGATGTTGATTCAGAAGAGCTTGGCCATTTGTTTCATGTTGGATTATTTAATTGGATTGGGCAGGGAATAGTCCAACCTAGGCTTGAAAGGCCTCCCTTCCAAGCCTTGCAAGCACCCAATATCCATATACCTCCTCATGTCTCATTATGACCCGAGGTCCCTGAAAATGATGGATGGCAGGAGATGGTCCACCCAGTAGTCTCCCAACATCGTGGCTGGCCCAAATTGTCTTTGCCTACTCCTCTGCCTATTAACCCCATTTCCCACACTTCCCCTAACCGCTCGCTAGTGCAATCCTCCCATGCTAGCAAGAGATTGAAAACTGGGGCACACCATGCACTTGATAAAGGAAAATCCACTATTTCCCCTTCCTCGCCCTCCAATGGCTCTAACAAATCCGTGTCTTCTTGGATGCATTTGAGGGACAATTGTTCCCATGTGATCAGTGAAATTAGGCCTAAAGGCTCTGCACACCCAAAGGCAAGCTAAGGAAAATCAAGAGGTGACAACAACAATCAAGGAAGGGTTGCATCATAGAATGGAAAATATGGTTTCTACTTTTTTTTATTATAACTATTGTTCTATGACAGTTGACTTTGGGGATCTTTGGATAGCATGTTTATTTTGGATATATGAGTATTATTTTGAAATAATTTTGGATTTCATATTGCCAAAAGTAAATATGTTGATGGGCAGCATAAGGAGGTGTCTTTTTCCTAACTAATGGTTATGTTATGATTATTATGAAGCAAAGGGAGTTACAAGGGGTCCTACCTACTAGTTATTGTTTAATTATGACCCTTAATTATAATTATGACTTTTCCCCCTGACTAAAGTTAGTTGATTCTTTTAATTAACTTAACTAATGAGTTGGTTCAACTACCTCAACCAATTCTAATTTGTTAAAAGAAACAATAAAGGGAGGAACATGGGGAGGATAGAAGAAGAAGCATGCTAAGGTTTGTTCTTTAAGTTATGTTGAGATAGTTGAGTTTTCATTCATTCATAAAATCATCAAAGCCTAATTCGCTTTTGTGATAGTAGGGTCTTATTGTAGACAACAATATTCAGAGCTAAATCAAATCATTCAGACACTTTTTTTTCAAAGGTGTTGATCTATCTTTGATAGTTTGTGTAGAATTGTTTGTTTGTGAATTAATTTTCATGACTAATAAAGGCTATTGTGTAGAGTCGAGTGGGAAGCAATCTTTGGCAAGTTGATCCATCTTTTAGAGTTCAGTTTTGGTTTTCTGTCAGAGGTCCTTTTGTATGTTCCATCGGGGATGTCTAAGTTTGACTTTGGTCCAAGATTTATGTATGAGATTTTGTAAAGAAAATGACTCTTTGGTGAATTGGAATGAAATAAAGGATTTATTTATGTCTCATCTGTCTTGATTATCATCTTGGCATCTTTAATTCTGTTCTTACACTTATTTCAGCAACTGTTATATTTATAAAAGTACATAAAAAGTGAATTTCTAGCAAGATTTTTGTTGATAAAAGACTAGCCTAAGCACTCGTAATTTATACTTGTGAGTTAGGATGTTATTTTTTGTTGGCTATAAACATAGGGTGATATTCCCTTCTACTTTTCTTTATCCAAGTAAAGTCTGAAAATTCTTGAGTAAGATCATTTCATATCTTTTCCTCAACATTTATTTGGTGACCATACTGGNNNGGGGAAAATCTAAAAAAAAAAAAAAAAACACTCATTATCTTTATTTCCCTGGTTTCTTTTGTTTTTACTTTGTATTTTTGTATCTACAGTTTATATGTTTTTCTTTTTTCTCACGACCTTATCGAGTCCTAGCTTGCATGATCATGCATAAATATAGTTTGATCTCATTGTCAATGGTTAGTTGTCCTCTTTTCGAGGGTAACTTATGGGAATATTCTCATAACCATACTGATGATTTCCTTAACTTATGTCAATCTATTGGAGTTTATGATATACATACTTTTATGGATCGTTTTCCACTTTCCCTTCGTGGTAAAGCAGGAGACTGGTCTAGACGTATAGTATTTAGTCAAATTTTCACTGGAGAATCAGTTTTTGTAAAGTTTCTTATCGATTTTCCCCCTCCACCTATCTTTCATCACTTTGAATTTCTACCTGAAATCATCATTGACCCCCCTTGATGTGACTTCTTTTATGGTCCTCACGAACAATTGACCCGTGGGTTGTTCTTAAAAGATAAAAATGAATATCACACAAATCCCTCTCTCTTCATAACAGGCCTGCAGGAGAATGATCATGCATCTTGTAGTGCTATATTCACAGGGGATTGTAAGGATTATTGGCCTATTATGCCTACTAATCCTACTCTTGAAAATAATGTATTTGATGCCTTTCCATTTAGTGATGACCTTTTTGAAGCATATCCCACTCAAGATCAACCTGTGTCTAACGAAGTACTCTTAATGGATGAATCTGGAAGGGAAGATCCTCTTAATTTGAATAGCACTATCCGTCATATTTCTCATGACTATTCTAAAAAAGATGAAAGAGGGGATTCAAGCAGCCATATAGGTTCTTATGTTGGCCCTTCTTTTGAAAATTCCCATGAGAATAATCAAGATTTTACATTGCAGAATCCCTTCGCAAACCCATTGTTTCAATTTAGAGAGGTTGAGGAAATCAATGACGACAGTCAGGTCTCCCTTGCATGCATGATTTCTTTTGATGATGGTAAATTTGAAAGAATTCCTATGCATTTGAATCCTTTTTTTTCTCCCTCGGTGCATGGTATTTCTTTTCCTAATCAAGAGATCGTAAATGATGACCTTATAATGCTTAAAAATCCCATTAACTCCACCCTCTTCATCAAACTTATAACCATCATTCTAATGTTATGGATCATGCATATGTTTTCAATATCCAGTCGAAATCGCGTCTTGATTGTTGGCACATCCTACAAGATGGTAATAATTTTTGGGGGCTCTTGATAGGCTCACTACCCTTGCTACATGCACTTGTTGGTTCGCAACGTGACCAATATGCTTTATGCATCATCTTTCAATTCATGAATCATACATCTAAAATAGATGATGCATTCCTCTATGTAAAATGTCATCTCACCTAACCCCAAGAATTATTTTCCTTCCTTTTGTACATAAATAATAAATTGGGTTTTTAGTTATTTAGTTTTATGTTTTTACATTTATGTCATTTCATTTCTTCTTTGCAATAGTTTGATTTTTACTTTCAGTTTTTAACAAATTCCTGCTACTTTTACTTTCGGTCATTTTATTTCTGTAGTTTTAAATTCTTTGATTTTATTTCTATTATGATTTTATCCTTATCATCTTTTAGTTAATTTGATCAAAATAAGTGGTTGGATCAATTCTTCCACAGTAACACTCCTGCAAAGCATTGTTAGTTGATAAAAATCAAGCTTACATAATTGTTATGATGTCTCCTCTGAAGGACCCTTGAAATTGTTATGTATTTTCACTACTTCCTTATAAAGAATTGGTTGCCTCCCGCTTCTTCTTGCCTTTTCTTCATCCATTGATATTTTAAGAAAAAATCTGAAAAATTTCTCCTTACAAGTTAAAGAGAAGATTCTTGTCGATGGGTTATGCATACAGTGGTAAAATCCCTCATACTTCATTTTTTTCCCGAGTTATCCCCAAATTCCCGATCATATTTCCATTAAATCTGCTCACTTCCCTCTGTTGCATAATCATTCGAGTTATATATTCTTGAATTGTTGTTCTGGTCCATGAAACCATGAGTTATGAGTTCTAAATCTGTTGAAAACAAATTTTCCTATGGAGTCGCCAGTTTGTTGATGATTAAAATTGCCAACGAATTTTTTCCCACAAAGTGTTTCTAAAGCCTATTATTATAAAAACTAAATAATACTAGTAGGCGGGACCCCCTTGAACTATTGGAAAGCAGATATGTTCATTTTTAATGTTATGAGGATGTGCGACACGACTTACATGGTTGATGAAGATATTGTTATTATTGGTTATGGTTTGAGCTTATGAAGTTTTGATTCCTTATGTTACTACAACCTATGCTATTCATTAATGTCATTGTTGTCTATTCTTATCGCACCTGCATAACAAACATGTTAGTAAAATTACATGAAGGGCAGTTTTGAGAGAGGCAAAATACTAGAACAAATGCAAGGGAAGGGGACCTAGTTCTGCAATATCACATGTGAATAACTTAAAGGAAATGAGAAACGATTGCAAGGGGAAGATTTTAAAGCTGTCCTAACTATACTACATGCATGAAAAGACTTGATGATTATTGTTAAGCCCTAGATAGCAAGCAAATGGTTATGAAATTTTGATTGAATTACATGTTTAATATGCATATGGTGTGAAATGTAGTGGCGCACTTGGCAAGGTGATAGTGCTAATGGTTATGCAATGGTTAATTGAATTATGTGGTCGATCCACATATGGTATATTTGGATAGATTGAATGTCAGTGCCTCATTTGACAAGGTGTTGAACGTTAATGGTTATGCGATTTTGTTTGAGTTATATATTAAGAAAATGGATATATGATATGGAAAGTGCATTTGGCAAGTAACCTATGCAGTTTCCAATGCAGAGTTAAATTAATGGCGTTAATTGGGAGATGGTTGGCATTTACTAATGAGTAAATAAATTGTGGGTGGAGGCGATGTGCATTTACTGCATGTCACCTTTACACCTCCTGTTAGTCACCACCCTAATCAGGATATTGTTTGATCTTGTTGTTGTGGTTATGATCTGAAATTTTAGTAGGAAGGAACTGCTCGGCCATCTCTCGTTCAAAGGAATTCAATCACAAGTATGTATTTTTTTGGCCATTAATGACTCTGCTCTGGTTATGAAATGATTACTGGCTCAGGTGTATTGGGTTGTATTTTCCTGAGTGTTGTAACTGTGTGAAATTTGGTTATTGTTGAATGGTTCCTCTTACAATGATATTGAATTCGTAAAGATCATTAATCATCATGGGTGATAGCTCTCTGTTATTCTTGTTGGTTTAAGTGGAGGGTTTGTTTTTGGTCTTGGGTACGCATTGTTGCTAAATCCAGTCTTTGGATTTCGGGTTTAATGGTTAAGGGCATCCTACATCACTGTGTTGTGTTCACTTCAACATTGGTGTTTTTCACTACTAAGGGTCATGAAGAGGGTTTTTCCTATTCTTACTCAGCCCTGTCTTCACCTCTATGCTGTGATTAATGACCGAAGAGCATGAGGGCTACACCCTACATGGGTTAAATAAACTTTGCCAGGCCAAAATAGAGTCCTATGTTTTGGTTATGGCCCCTGTCATGGATTTGTGCCTGACCACGAATGAGTCATGGTTCTCCCTATATGCACCATGGCCTTGGAGTTTTTTACATTACAAGAGTGGCTTTGCTCTCCCTGTGTTGACTACGGAGCAACCTTGGCCCTCCAGTCTAGAAATTGTTCAAGAAGACCAACCTGTCCTATTGTTTTACTACTCGGGTTTTGTTGGATGGTTGTATAATTGTGAACTTTTTTGAGAACAGGCTCGCCTAATTGGTCGTATGACAGTCGTGTTGGTTGATATATAGTCACTGGCTCAGTTATAATAGTGGTAAACCCTACATTACCAGTTGCACTTTCAAATCACACAATTACTCTCCTTATGTTGATAGCTCAATATTGTTAATGGAAAATGACCTCTGCCTCGATTCGATTGGATGGGTGGGTATGCATAATTGCTACATCTTGTTAGGTTGTTTTTTTTAAGAGAGTGACGAGTTGTTTGATAGATACACAGTCACTGGTATTTTCACTGATGATTATTTGAATGTTCAACTAGCATTGGTGAAAATGCTTGACGTTGCTCATGTCATGTTGTGTGTTTTCAAAATAAATAATGGTCGTGGTAATTGTGGTTTTCTTTTGGGGTTGAATGATTATTGAACTGGATGACTTTGTAAACTATATTCTTATGATTGTTTGATTGTTTAAGCCTGAAATTGCACAACATAATTGATCACAGTTGGACTAAATCAAAGTAATACTGTGTTTGGTTGATGACTCAACAATGAATTGAGCTATTGTTGTGACTATGTGTTTGGTTTTGTAAAATGGAAATATTGCATCATTTTTTTGGATGGTTACGTAGTGTGTGTCGTATGGGTAGCTTGGGTTTCACAGAGTTTTAATTATGTTTATTGATCACTGGTTATAAAAGGCATGTTGTCGAGACGTTTTTCATGTTGGATGGGTGGCCCTGCTCTTTAAGCCACATTGAATTGTTTTTTTCTTATAGTGGCAGAATTACATTGTCTGGGCGAGTTACCCTGTTCATAGCTTGTGTCTGAATGATGATTGTTGGTTGTATGTTTGAATATCAATTCAGGTTGCAGTTTGATCTTGTTTCTTTGGTTTCTGCCTATATATATGTTAAAAAATATCATGGCATTTTTATGGACCCAATTGCAGTGATAGCAACTTCATTGTTAATTTGAAAACATGATTTTTGAGTATTAGGGTGGATTGAAGAAATATATGGGCTGTGGTTGATTTTGATAGTTACAAATCTGAAATGGGTACTATTCATAAATATTTATAAAATGCAGAGTGTGTGTATGAAGGGAACAAAACCACTTACAAATTGTGTGGAATACATACTGTCTTGTGATGGAACTGTGTTGAATATTTGATTATTGGACAGTGAACTAGCTAAGTACACAATAATTGTTATTTGGTCATGATGATTGTTAGTTGGTGCATCTATTATTAATACAGAATGTTTTATGGATCACTTGATAAATTTCATGAACAATAATCATTCTCCTCCTCTTCCATTATTTCACTTTCCAGTAATTACAAACCCTTTCACCTCCCATATTCATTTTTTCACTCCTTGTTCTAAGATTGATTCTAGTCAAGAGAATTTATGTGTTCAAATGGATGAAAGTGGCAATGTCTTGTCATTGGCATAGGGGCAGACCCAGGGTTCAACACTTACAATAGTGCACCAAAAAAGCCCTAACTACCGACCCTTTCGACAATACCTGCGAATCAGATGAAGTCTCACCCAAGGTAGAGGCAGGGTTGGTTGCAGGACTCTGATGTCTGCAACCTTAGCTGGGACACAAAACTATGATTGTAACACCTTAACAAAGAACTTATAAGTTATATTTCATTATTATTTAGTCTTAGCTTACAGCGTAGCTAAACCCTAATAATAGATCAACACAGTATTCACACAGATCCAATAGATTCAAGCACTCAGCATACCAACATAGATCAGATCTAGCATTCATTCAGATTATTCAGCGCTAAGCTATCACATTAGATTCTTCTAAGCATATATCAGTGCACTAAGCCTTTAACCCGATAAACAAGAGAACAACCATATAGCACTAAGAAACCACAACATGGGATACATGTGGTTCACCCCCACCCTGGGGCTACGTCCACCAACTCTTCTTCTTTATTTATTTATGTCAATCTTCTACATGCACAGAGGCAAGATATATTACTCCATAGAGGACAGGAGATCTGTGCACACTCCGCTAGATCCTTCTTCCGCGAGTTACAACAAAAATCCTCTTCACAGTATCTTATAATCAATTACACTTAGCTCTGCAAGTTCTCAACATAGCATGCACAAATCACTTACAAGTTGCACTTAGCACAGTGTCTAGCCTCTCTTTGATCACATAGATTGAACTAACTTACTCACTGACTAACTACTTTCTACATCGCCTAGATTTCTATTTATACATTACAAATAGGGCCTAACCATGGGTAAACCCATGGGATGATATCTCCATACCTGTTACATAAGCCCAAAACCAAAAAATCCCTAAAAAGGGGCCGATATCCCGTGATCTCCACTTCAACTTTCCATCTGACTTTGACAACCTATCGAAGTCCCAAAAGTAAGTCAAACATGACCAAGGATCCTCACAACTTGGTAAAGGGCCAACAGGACCCCAACACTCACCTATGACTTGTCCCAAGTCACTCTGGTCTAGGTATATTTTCTTCAAAATTCTCGAGCTTGGATCGAGCTGCTTCAACCTGTTGTTGTGCCACAGCCTCCTGCTCGGTGAACCCTTGGATGACTGATTCATTGACAAGTCCCTCTAAGCATTTTTCAGTTGTAGTGATGACTTTCTCTAGTTCTTCTCCTCGGCCTTCAATCTCTATGAATAGTTGGCAAGCCTCATCCTGTATTGGTTGGAGCCTTTGAGTCACTTCCATGACTTTTCTCTAAATGGTGTGGACCTACTGTTGAGTTGTGTGCTATTTTTGGGATCACTTCATCCTCTCCATGGATGACAAGGGATTCAACTATGCCTGTACTATTTCTTCTTACTTCTTTGCCTCCTGGAGCTGGGACTCGAATGCCTTTAATTCAGGATCCTCAGTGAGTCACTCATAAGTCTGGGCACTGTGGTCACTTAGTTGTTTACATTCCATGGTGAGGGCCTTGATTCTTTAAACTGCGCTTCGAGCAGTTTCTTCTCTTTGATCTCGTACATATGACGGAGTGTTGGGAACTGTTCGGAGCTCTAAGTCTACTATTCTTTGTTGAATTTGTTGGATAGCTTCTGCAAGCAGTGCTACTTGATGCTCCACTTGGTCTTATGCCTTTGGCTCTAAGCCCGTCATAGAGCGAAGTGCTTTGTCAACTGCTTCTTTGACTCCAAGTTGTTCTGTGAGAAACTATTCTTTTTCTTTCTTGACATGCACCCTCTCTTCTTCAAACTTGGCTTGAAGGTCATCCTTCTCCTTTCATGCAACCCGGCGTTGCTCTACCATTTTTTCCTGGGCTTGTTTCAAGGCCACTGTGGCCTGATATTTTTCATCTTGTGCTTGACGAAGGTGAGCTTCAGTCACATCAGCTAGTTTACGAATTTTGGTAGGCTCATCTCGCAACTCTGGTTCTTATGATGGCGGGGGTGCAGTGAACACTGCGCGGTTGGATTGAAAGGCCTATTGTACCCCTCTAAGTTCAACCTCGATTCTATCGTTCATATCCTCCTTCTTGGCTTCATGTTTATATAATATGTCCTGTGAGGCATCTACTACAGCTGCGATGATGAATTCAAAGTCATCTATAGTGAGCACAATCTACATATTAGTCAAGGTGGCTCTGGATTTATTTTAGGAAGTGGGTTTCGTGGGGGAAACCTTCCTCTTCTTCAAGGGATCATCCTCATCGATAGGATCCCTAGGCAGTGTTACTTCACCCTAATTCTGTTGATGTTCTTTTCCATTGGTCTCTTCTTGATCTGCTTCATCATTACCCCCTCGACCAAGTGATACTGAAGAAATTTATTTCGATGCACTGCTCAAGTTTTGGACTTCTTCGGTCTTCTTCCTTTTGCTGGGTCCAAGGGTATCCTTTGCTTCATGAGTGGTCTCTGGGCTGCTGATTATTTTAGGGTCTCACATTTTTGTGGGGTCAGAGGGGATGAGGAGCTCTACCAACAAGTCCTTGGTTATCTCTTCGAGGTCCTCCTCTGTGAGCTTGTAGTATGACTGAAGATATTTTTTATGCTCATATGCGTGCACAGTGATATAAATGAAGTGTCGATCTACGCAAAACTTCATGAGGGGTCGGAACTGATGTAGGGTGTTTAGTATCATGCAAGGGACAACTTCGATATCCCTCTTTAGTTGGATATAATATGTATGAAAGACCGCATTTGACTGCCACTATTTTCCCATATCGCTCGAGTACCAGAGCATGGTGAACTTCGCAACGAGCAGCTTGAACGGCTCAATGTCCAGGAAGGTCGCACCTTTAGACATGTCCCAATTGGTAAATGCGATGAGGATCAGGAGGTAGCTAAAGTGGAATTCATAGCCCTGATCCTAGGCTTCGAGACAGTCTAATTCCGGCTAGTTGACCAAATACTTCACCCAATTCATCTGGAGTCCTTCTACACATTTCCCGGTGAGGTCAACAATGAATCCTATGACCTTTCTAGGTCGGTTCTTTCTCACAAGCTTTCCTTCAATCAAATGGCAGTCTAGGTGCACTCCACCATTCTATATGGAAGCTACCTTGTAGCCTTGCATTCCCTTTTCTACATCGCCATATGTGTCTTTGATCTTCTGTACTAATGTGTGATCTATAGCCTTCCCTGGATAGAAGTCCTGCGTGTTGGGTCCCTGCATGCTCAATTCGGTGATCCTATGTATCAGCGTCGGATCGACTATGATGCATCGGTATAGCCATATGTAGCCTCCATGGAAACACGAGAGAAGGACATTAACACATGTGTTAACCTCCTGGTGCCTTCCAAAGTGGGGAATATTCATTACATTCAAGAGGGTGGACTGCGCAAGGTTCCTAGTCCATGGTTGGGGGATTATTTTTGAGTTCTTCCCCTTTGTCCTGGTCAAGTATTTGTAAGGAGTGAGCATACTATGGTTCTTGCGATCTCCTAGTTTGAAGTTGTTGAACTTCAACGTCATGATCTTATCCTGTTGTGTTCTAACTACATGTATCCCCTTTGGGAGGTATGCAGTAACTATGGTGTAATCAAAGTCCCTTGGGACACTTTCATGACTCATTGCACCGGCCAGAGGAGGGATGTAGTTGGGTAGGATGGTCGAGATTAACTTCGTGTTTGCTAGGTCATCTCTGTGCTTGGTTCTCTTCTCTGTTGTCGGTCGGGATGGTCTGGATCCACGAGCAATTGACGGAGAGGCTTGCACTCCTCTTGTTGATGATGCTTGAATACCTACAGACATTACTTTTTTGTCCATGAGATCGATGAGAACTTCTTCGATGAATTTCTCTGGGGCGCTGAGCTCGTCCGACATACATGCTCAAGATCAAATAAATCGAGTGGATGAATGAGTACGCAATGCAATGGAACAAGTGTCGATATCAGTAAACACAATGCAGTAGAAATGGCTTGGATACAATTCACAAATTGTTCTCGGTGCAGCAGTCGATGGACTAAGTAGACACGATGTAACATATCTCTCCAACAGATGATAGGCCTTCATCAATGCGCTTCTATCCGTTGCAATGCGGTATCAACTGTCTGATGGCAAGTCTTCGGGCCATTACTATTGTTCTAACCATTTGGGGCATTGGTCTAATGGTTATAATTCTTCCAATGGCTACATCGCTTTGCCATGGCGAAGTGCCATGTTGCACTGTTTTGATATCTTGATGAAGTTCCAGTCTTGCAAACCTTTCCTCTGTGAAGTCCCCTCTAGAACCTTCTGTAAATTTTCTGTCTTTTCTCTCTTCTTACTGAGCTTTCTAGCCTTCTTCCTGGTGATCTTCATCTCAGTATTCCTCTTTCCATTCTGATTCTTATCTCCTTTGGGCATAGTAACTTCACACTGTGAGATTCTTTCATAGGGTTAGAGAGTAATACATCTTCTCTATTTGGGTTAGGTGTTCTACTCATCTATGAGTCTGCTTGTTTTCTTTCAACTTCAACATCCTAGCTTCTGGTTGTAAGTAGGTTTGATCTGTTCGCCTGTTCTTCAATCAGGTGTGCTATCCTCCTAGTCATGAAATCTTTTAATTCTTACTTCTTCTTCTCTAAGAATTCCTCTTCTTTTCTTCTGTCCTAATCCTTTTCAATCCAAGGTTTTCCTAGTAATATATCAAGTGGGGCATTGTTCTCAATAAACTTAACAACCTCAAAATCTTCCTCTGTTGAAGTTCCATGAGCACTCATAGATATCTGGGTGAGTCTTCCACATAGGGTTATCAGATTTCCTCTAAATAATCCTATTCCTCCCAATGAAGGAATCATAGCAGGATTTCCTAAAGTTTCTCAAGTTCTTTATGTGATCATGATATTTACTTGTGTTTCTTCATCTAGGACACAGTCAATGTCGAAGTCTCCTATTCTTGCTTCTATGCGCTCTTGTCCTTTGAAGATATCTGATAAGTTGATGTTATTTTGATCATTCAGGGTTTCTTTCATTTGTAGCAATACATTCTCTATTTCTTTCTAGGGTTCTTCCATGGTCTTTGTTTCTTGACCTCCCTTAGGATTTTCTTGTCTCATACTCATTCTGTCAAGCGTAGCAATCATTCTAGGGAAATCTAAAACTTTATGATCCATAGCTTTACTACAAAGACAACTAGGTCTTTTACCAGGGCATTCCTTAGCAAGATGTCATGGTCTTCTACAACTGTAACAAAGGGTTAATATTATTTTTCTTTGAAATTATCCCCAGCCTTTCCTATACTGTGCACTAGGATCATAGTAGCTAACCTGTAAAAAAATGTTTCTAGGGTCTTGCATCAATTTGTTAGTCCAAACATTCTTTCTATGCATAGGAATAACATATCTTTCACTATTTTTGTCAGATCTACTCATATAAAACCTTATTTCATCTAGTTGTGCTCTACTTTTCAAGCTAGGACACAGTTATCAAACATACCTAGATCCATACTTTTGAAACAAAAAATTCCACTTATATTACATTTTCAATCAAAACCTTTCACTGTTCTTACCTTTATCAGAGCACAAAGATTTAAGATCTTACCTCTTTAACCAAGAATTCTCAGGTTACTTTTATCAGAGCACAAATATTTCAGGTGTTACCGCTTTTCTTCAGATCTAACTTTTCTTCTTGGCACAAAGCTTCACAGGTTAAGTAGAATATTGCGCACTAGGGAAACAGATCTACGCACATAGATTTTTATTTTCTTTAGTTCCCAGCAATCACAGTTCCAGGTCCTGGCAACATAACCATTTGTTGGCACAGGGAAAAACCCAAGGTTCAACGCTTACAACAACACACCAACAAAACTCTAACTACTAGCCCTTTCGAAAACACCTGTGAAGTAGATGAAGTCTCACCTGAGGTAGAAGCACGAGTGGTTGCAGGACGCAGATGTTTGCAACCTTAGCTGGGACATAGATCTGTGATTGTAACACCTTAACGGAGCACTTATTAGTTAAAGTTCATTAGTATTCAGTATTTTCTTACAACACAACTAAACCCTAATAATAGATCAGCGTAGTATTCCCACATATCTAATAGATTCAAGCACTCAGCATACCAACATGGATAAGATCTAGCATTCATTCAAATTATTCAGCACTAAGCTACCACATTAGATTCTTCTAAGAATATATCAGTGCACTAATCCTTTAACCCCATAAAAAAGAGAACAACCACAAAATATTATAATCACTTTCACTTATCTCTGCAAGTTCTCAACATAGCATGCACAAATCACTTACAAGTTGCACTTATCACAGTGTCTAGCCTCTCTTTGATCACATAGATCGAACTAACTCATTGCCTGACTGACTACTTTCTACATTGCCTATCTTTCTATTTATACATTACAAATAGGGCCTAACCATGGGCCAACATCCCCATACCTGTTACATAAGCCAAAAACCCAAAAATCCCTAAAAAGGGGCCAAGATCCCGTGATCTCCACTTCGAGTTTCACTCTTCCTTCAACAACCTGTCGAAGTCCCAAAAGTAGGTCAAACATGACCAAGGATCCTCACAACTTGGTCAAGGGCCAACACTTGTGTGGATTGCAGTGGGGTATTATTGGTTTTCTTTACAGTTGATTGTTGTTGTCATCGAGTAGTGACTATGTATTCTCCCCTTTCATTATATAATATTTTCACTCAATACAAACCCCTCACATATCTCGGAACCCTTTTTCACCCCGCTTCTTGTTGATTAACAGTAAAACAATTTGTATGGATTGGATTGCATGAGATTGATACATTTCTGAGCCAAATCTATTTCATATTTTTAGGAGTTGTCATGTATGGTTATTTAAAAGACTATTTGCTAATCAATCACACATGCATGATGAGTTTTTTCAGTCGAGGTAGCCATGGCTAAGGAAACATAGGTAGAGGTAACTAGAACTGAGGCCCAAGAAGGCCCAGGTTCTCCATACATTTTGACGTTGATTCAAAAGAGCTTAGCCAATTGTTTCATGTCAGATTCTTTAATTGGATTGGGCAGGGAATAGTCCAACCTAGGCCTGAAAGGCCTCCCTTCCAAGCCCTGCAAGAACCTGGTATCCCTGTACCTCCTCATGTCTCATTACGACCCGAGGTCCCTAAAAATGATGGATGATAGGAGATGGTCCACCCGACATTCTCCCAACATCGTGGCTGGCCCAACTTGTCTTTTCCTACTCCTCCGCCTATTAACCTCATTTCCCAAGCTTCCCTTGACCACTCTCTAGTGCAATCCTCCCACTCTATCAAGATATTGAAAACTGGGGCACACCATGCACTTGATAAAGGAAAATCCACTATTTTCCCTTCCTCACCCTCCAATGGCTCTGACAAATCCATGTCTTCCTGGATGCATTTGAGGGATGATTATTCTCACATGATCAGTGAAATTAGGCCTAAAGACTCTGCACAGCCAAAGGAAAGTCCAGGAAAATCAAGAGGTGACAACAGCAATCAAGGAAGGGTTGCATCACAGACTGGAAAATATGGTTTCTATTTTTTTTTATTATATCTATTGTTCTATGACAGTTTACTTTGGGGATATTTAGACAACATGTTTATTTTGGATATATGAGTATTATTTTGAAATAATTTCGGATTTCATGAGTTTTAATTGCCAAAAGTAAATATGTTGATGGGAAGCACAAGGAGGTGTATTTTGCCTAACTAATGGTGATGTTATGATTGTTATGACTGTTATGAACCAAAGGGAGTTACAAGGGGTCTCACCTACTAGTTATTATTTAATTATGACCCTTAATTATAATTATGACTTTTCCCCCTAACTAAAGTTAGTTGATTCTTTTAATTAAATTAACTAATGAGTTGGTTCAACTACCTCAACCAATTCTAATTTGTTAAAAGCAAGAAGAAAGGGAGGAACAAGGAGATGATAGAAGCAGAAGCATCTAAGGTTTTCTCTTTGAGTTATGTTGAGATAGTTTAGTTTTCATTCACTCATATATTCATCAAAGCCTAATTCTCTTTTGTGATAGCAAGGTCTTATTATAGACAACAATATTCAGGGATGAATCAAATCATTTAGACACTTTTTTTTGAGAGGTGTTGATCTATCTTAGGTAGTCTGTGTAGACTTGTCTATTTGTGAATTAATTTTCATGACTGATAAAGGCTATTGTGTAGAGTCGAGTGGGAAGCAGTTTGTGGCAAGATGATCCAACTTTTAGAGTTTAGTTTTGGTTTTCTGTCAAAGGTCTTTTTGTTTGTTCCATCAGGGATGTGTAAGTTTGACTTTGGTATAAGATTTATGTATGAGAGTTTGTAAAGAAAATGACTCTTTGGTGAATTGGAATGAAATAAAGGATTGATTTATGTATCATCTATCTTGATTATCATATTGGTGTCTGTTACACATTATTTTCATCATCCCTATGACCGTTAATGATGTAAACCTATATGTTTCCTTCAGAGGGGTTAGTGGCCTGAGTTTCTGAAGAGAGAAGGGAGAAAAACTTTTCCTGAGAAAAAAAGTTGCATTATCCCTTGTAAAAACCCCATAAAAAAGGAAGTTCGTAGGTTGCTATATAGGCAAGGTGTGAGAATGCCTGATTCTCACAGGTTTCACCATAGCTACGGTGTGAGATGTTCGCAGGTTGCTCTATAGGGAGGGTGCGAGAATGCCTACACGTGGGAAAAACAAGCATTTTCTCTAATCTTCTAGAAGGAGAAACTTCTATGGTGAGGTGGCATCCGAATGGTTTGTATCTTACTCGCTTTCATGATTTAGTGGGATCATCCTAACCTCCTCACCTTATCCTCTTCAACTTATAAAAGGAGAGGAGTTCTCATGGAGAAAGTTAGCTTTGGTTAGTTCTTGAGCTTTGTTAGCTTTTTGGCTTGGGATTGTTAGCTTGGTTAGAGTGGCTTTGAGATTTTCTTTGTCAAGATAGATTGTGAGTAGCTATCAGATTCATAGTCTCAAAATCCTTGGAGAAAGAAGTGTGTGGGGAACGAAGGATAGTTGGAAGGGACCTTACGACATCAAGGTCATGGTTGTAATCTCTCTTTCACATTTAATATGATACAGTAATATGATTCTTTCCTATAAAGCTTGTTGTGTTTTATTGCATGATTCCTTGATCACATACATAGGTTTATATTGAGTTTATGCTATTACTATCACTTTGGTTGGTTGCGTTATTTTGCAGGTTCATCATTGTTTGAGCATTGGAACGGAGCTAGGATGGCAATGGCGAGAGAAGAAGCGACATTTAAACGGTATGTCACTCATCCCTCTTTAATTAGTAAATTCAATATCTAAAACTTAAGGAAATCATCATGTTCTGGTGTGTTTTGTTCTAGATCTAGGTGGATCTAGGGAGATCAGTTAGTGTTCGCACCTACCGATTAGTCCGATAACAAAATTGGCGACTCCACTGGGGAAGGGATTGTTTCCTAGTTAGTCTAGTTTCCCTTGCTTTGATTTCTTGTTTTCTGGTCTCTAAGTCTATGGGAGATCCATCCAGACTCTTTGGATCTGAAAGTTCACTCAAATTTAGTCCTTTTTCAAATTTTTGCTTGTTTACAGGCATTCCCGCACTGTACCTTTTAGTGGCCTACGAGAAACACCTGAGTTCGCACCCTGGTGTTAAGTCCAGTGCGAACCCCTCACGGTCAACCTTTGTTCAGCCTACCAGAATCTTTGATTCTCGCACTGTAATACACTGCCAGCCTGCGAACTTGTTTGTAAAATTTTTTGGATTGGGTCGTGTCATTTTTTTATGCCCAGTTTTGCTTTGAATAGATGGATTGAACTTTTGGAGCCTATATTGATCTATTTACAGTCTTCTTGACATTCTTTGAGTTGCTTTTAGCCACTTGTTTGGTTTTGAAGGATTAGTCTCTTGCTTTGAGTGTCTTTCAATTACAAAGCGTGTGTTTTCTTTAGAATTGTTTAAGGAAAGATGAAATTTCTTCTGAATAGTTCGCTTTAAAAGAAAATTTTTAGTTTGGGTTTCTTTGTTTTAAGAAAGTTCATTATTGATTTTAGTGAAATTTTTGAAACAAAAAGATTTAATTTCTTGTTTTATATTAGATTGGGGGTATCCTTGCATTTGAAGTAGCGAAATTGCATGATTCTTGGCATTTTTTTATCTTAAATTATGAAAAATTTTCCCCCTCATGGCCGGGGGGGGCATGAATCGTGCATTGGTGTTCAGTACCTTTTTCTCATTTCTTGAGAATCTTGATATTGATGAGTTTAATATATTTTGGGACATCATGCATATGGGAATGATAAATGTTTTCTCCTTCTCGTAGCATAGCTTTCATCAAAATGAAAAGATTGCATCTTCATATCTTTG
>JASDQU010010982.1:174079-184152 GCA_032191745.1 Picea mariana | reverse complement strand
TTATCCAAGTAATGACATTTCAAATTCATTCTGCATATACTTTGAAAATTGATGGCTTAACTTGTCATCATCATTTCCAAAAATAATATCATCAACATAAAATTCAATTAATAAAATACTATCTTGAGTTACCTTGATGTAGAGGTTGTTGTTTGCATTTCCTTTTCTGAACCCTTCTTGTTGTAGATATATGTCCAGTATAGAACACCATGCTATGGGAGCTTGATTTAGACCATACAAGGCCTTCTTAAACCTGCACACATAATCTTTTTCTCTAAGAATTGAAATCCTTGCGTTTGATCAATGTAGAATTCTTCTTCAAGTTCCCCATTTAGAAAGGTTGATTTCGCGTCCATCTGATACACTTTAATATTCTTGGAGCATGCAGAATCTAGGATCAATTTGATTACTTCCATTCTGGAAATTGGGGTAAATGTCTCTTCAAATTTGATACCTTCAACCTGTGCATATCCTTTGCATACCAATCTAGCTTTGTTTCTGGTAACCTGCCCATCTTCATTCTATTTATTTCTAAACACCCACTTTGTGTCGATCACATTCTTGTTCCTTGGTCTTGGAACCAATTCACAAGTGTCATTCTTCTTTATTTGATCCAACTCTTCATTCATGGCCTTTTTCTAGAATTCATCCTTGTTGGCTTCTTCAAAACTATTTGGTTCAATCGAAGATAAGAGTGTTAGGTGCAGTTGTTTTGGTGAACGAATTCTTCTTCTAGTGTCAATTCCTACATCTTTGTTCCTGATAATCTAATCTAAAGGATGATTATTTTGTATTAATTTTCTAGTTGTCTTTGGAGGTACTTGTTGTAATTTATATTCTACTTCTATCTGATCTTATTCATCTTCCCCTTCTTCTACTTCTTCATACTTTTTTTCTTCTTTGTAAACCTGTTCCAATGATTCCTTTTCTTCTTCCTTTAATTTTTGTCCACCTGTTTCATCAACCATTATATTGATGCTTTCCACAACTTTGGTGAGCCTTAGATTATAAAAATTGTATGATTTCCTTGTACTTGAGTAACCAACAAGTATGACTTTATCCACATGAGAATCAAACTTTCCCATTCTTCCATCTTCTCTTTTGATGTAGCATTTGATTATGAAAACCCTAAAGTGCCTGACATTTCCTGGTCTTATTTTCCTTAGTTTGTAGGGAGTTTTTCCACTATTTTCTTTTGAAAAATCTATTTTGAATGTGAATTTCTATATTCACTACATGTGTCCAAAAAAAATCTGTCAACTTAGAATCCATTAACATTGTTTGAGCCATTTCCTGTACTGTCCTATTCTTTCTTTCAACAAATCCATTATGTCGAGGTGTCCTAGCGATAGAGAATTGTCTTTTTATTCCATGCTTGCTGCAAAAATCTATAAATTTTGCTAATGTAACACACCCAATCCCTAAATAGTATTTCTAAGGATGGGGCATCAATTTTTATCTTTCCCTAGTTCATATTCGGTCCCTTGCTTGGGAAAAATCCTCTTAAACAACTTCCCCAAAGCTCACATATCTCACTAAGTGATTAAAACAGCTAGCGGGTTCCTCCTCATTACCTCGAGATGAAAACTGGTAGCTAAGAGCATGTGTTAGCAAAGGTTTTGGCACTTTGGAAGTTCTCGGGATTCAGGAGTTCCAAAAGTGTTTTCAAAACTCTCAGATCATTGAACAACGAAGGGGAACAATGTTTTATATCCTCCACTGAGATCTACGGTTAAAAAGGATCTTGACATTTGGCACGAATCACTCTTTCTTTATAATCCCCGAAGTCCCAAAATATTGTCACATGGACTTATCACTTAAGCGATTGACATTCGACGTTTAGCGTTGAACGTCTTATGTTTCGGCATTTCAACCATCATCATTCATCGTTGGTCCATCGACATTCGACGACTGGTGATTTATGTTGAACGTTCCTATGTTTCAGCATTTCATCCTTCGACAGACTTCATTGGTTCATCAACGTTCGACAATCGACAATTTAAGTCGAACATTCATATGTTGTACCTCGCCCTAACTCTTCTAAACTCCAAAGTTATCCAAACTCCCAAGGTCTTGAATACATCACCAACCACGTATGTTAGGTGGGCACAACCAAAGGTTGACACACAAAGAGGGTCAAAGGGTCACATATATCTTCAATAGGGGGTGACATGTGTCATGCTCTAACAGGAACAATGGGTATGTGAATCCTCCAAAACTGGGTGACATGTGGCACGCATAATGTAGGCCCACATAACCTTGAATGAAATCATCGATCCACATCATCTTATACAAATAACTACCCAACCCTTTGATATAATGGTTAGTAGGATTCCACATAGATCCTTATATCTACGGCTCATGTTACTTCATGGATTCAGCTTCAGATCTTACTAAACCCTATCGACGCAAATCCATAGAAAAGTTAAGTCTCCAGACTACGGGATCTTGTGCCACGTGTCCTCTTAGACCAATAGTCGAGATCAACATCGACACTTGCGACTTCAGTGAGTTCATACTTCGTAAACTCTCAGTCGTTTTCCTTTAGCGTATGAAACCTCCATACTAATGGATCTCCTTCCACGTAGCCCCTCATCCAAAGATATTGGTTCAACGGTAAACACTTGACAAGGAATGGGTAGGGCCACTTGTCACTCCACAAAGCATTCTTGGTTAGTCGAGTAGTCCAAGGTGGGTCCCTTAGATCGACAGTTCAGAAGGATCCTGAAGGATTCGAGGATCGACGGTCCATGTTAATTCAACAATTTGACATTCAGGAGTTCAGTGAGTGTGTCTCTCGGATTTTCCTCTGGACCACGCCGGATCTGTCAGCACATGTACCTAGTGCCTATGACCAGGATTTACTCTGGCTTACTGAACTTTGGGGAAAACTCACGCATTTCTAAGTCACTGAATACTTGGAGTCCTAGATAATTATGGATCTATGGACATGTATCCCTCCATTTCAACGGTCCATATTTACTCTGCAACTCTGGCGTTTAGGAGTTTCAACACTGGACCTTTCCAAATCTCCCAAAGTAAGACTTTGTTGAAGCACTTAATTCCTCCTCTCCTATGTCTGATCTAACAGCGAGAGAGATCCATATTAGATCCCCAGATCAATGGTCCCCGTTGATTCATGATTTTGACCTTCAACTACTTTCAAGGATTGTGAAGTCAGAAGTCTCAAAGTCCCGAAGCCGAATGAGCTAGAACCTTTCGGACTAGCACAGGGTTCTTAGGCCCTAGTCATATGGGTCCTTTCGGAAAACTTAGGGGCTAAGCATAAATCCATTTTTGCAGCAAAGGATTTAAGAACACATGCATGAGCCCTTGGTCATATGGATGAATGGCCTAAGGTAAAAACGCCCTTTCTGCCACATAATTCATACTTAACATTCCCACTAAGTAAACTTCACAGGGTTTGCAGGACTTAGACAATTCAGTCGATCCTACCCCGACTCTCCTATGGACTCACGTCCCATGACTCTCTAACAATTAAACTTATATAATTCCAATATCACCTAGATATTACAGTTTACAGAAATCAAAGAGAATTTTTTCTAATAACTGTTCAAATATTGATAGACTAGATCATAAATACAAACATTTCATCATCACATCCAATATAAGATACAAAGTATGAAAATACTTATCAAAACAGAAAAATGTAAAGAAACTGTTGAAAGGGGTGCCTATTTCCTCCCAACCATAGGCACAACCACTCCTACTGGATTTACGATTGTCCACCCCCAAGCTAGACCATGATGCTCTCAGAGAGATTCTTTCTGTTTTCTCTACAACAGTCAGGGATAAAGGTTACTCTCCTTCTCCCACGGAATCTGGGCATTGGTTTTCTCTGCTCTAAGCAAGGAGGTCTGCACAAGTACTTCCTTAGTCACTTTTCATCCTTGTTTATCAGCTTGTAGTGAAACCCTATCCAAGATTCTTACAGCTAGATCGAGCTTACTGCTCAAATTTCCTTTCTCAACTTCAGAAACAAAGTATGTTCACTACGCTTCTCGGGAGAGTGTTTTCTCTATTCTGCGATCTCGCAGATATGTCTTTGTCCCAAAATTACCTCATTTATTTCCTTCCTCGGTAAGGTTGGGTGGGTATGAATCCCAATTCATGGTCATTCCTAGAATCCTTACATATGGGTGTTGACAATTAAAATTTCCAACGAATTTTTGCCCGCAAAGTGTTGCTAAAGCCTATTATTATAAAAACTAAATAATACTAGTAGGTGGGACCCCCCTGAACTATTGGAGAGCATATCTGTTCATTTTTAATGTTATAAGGATGTGTGACATGGCTTACATGGTTGATGAAGATCTTGTTATTATTGGTTATGGTTTGAGCTTATGAAGTGTTGATTCCTTATGTTATTACAGCCTATGTTATTCATTAATGTCATTGATGTCTGTTCTTATTGCACCTGCATAAAAAACATGTTAGCAATATTACATGAAGGGCAGTTTTGAGAGATGCAAAATAATAGAACAAATGCAAGGGAAGGGGACCTAGTTCTGCAATATCACATGTGAATAACTTAAAGGAAATGAGAAATGATTGGAAGGGGAAGATTTTAAAGCTATCCTAACTATACTACATGCATGCAAATACTTGATGATTATTGTTAAGCCCTAGCTAGCAAGAAAATGGTTATGAAATTGTGATTGAATTACATGTTTAATATGCATATGGTGTGAAATGTGGTGGCGCACTTGGAAAGGTGATAGTGCTAATGGTTATGCAATGGTTACTTGAATTATGTGGTTGATCCACATATGGTATATTTGAATAGATTGAACGTCGGTGCCTAATTTGACAAGGTGGTGAATGTTAATGGTTATGCGATTTTGTTTGAGTTATATATTAAGAAATTGGATATATGATATGGAAAGTGAATTTGGAAAGTAACCTATGAATATTTCAATGCAAAGTTAAATTAATGGCGTTAATTGGGAGCTGGTTGGAATGTTTTGATGAGTAAATGAATTGTGGGTGGAGGCGACGTGAATTTACTGGACGTCACCTTTACCCCTCCTGTTAGTCGCGACCCTAATCGGACTATTGTTTGATCTTTTCGCTGTGGTTATGATTCAAAATTTTAGCAAGAAGGAACCGCTCGACCAACTCTCGTTTTAAGGAATTCGATCACAACTATGTATTTTTTTGGCCATTCATGACTATGATTTAGTTATGAAATGATTACTAGGTCAAGTGTATTGGGTTGTGTTTTCCCGAGTGTTGCAACTGTGTGAAATTTGGTTATTGTTGGATGGTTCCTCCTACAATGATATTCAATTCGTAAAGATTATTAATCATCCTGGGTGATAGCTCTCTATTATTCTTGCTGGTTTAAGTGGAGGGATTTTGTTGGGTATTGGGTATGCATTGTCGCTAAATCTAGTCTTTGGCTTTTGGGTTTAATGTTTAAGGGAATCCTGCATCACTGTGTTTTGTTCACTTCGACATTGGTTGTTTTCACTACTAAGGGTCACAAAGTGGGTTTTTCCTGTTCTTACTCAGCCCTATCTTCACCTCTATGTTGTGATTATTGACTGAAGAGCACAAGGGATATACCCTACGTGCGTTAAATAACCTTTGCCAGACCAAATTAGATCCCTATGTTTCGGTTATGGCCCCTTTCATGGATTTGTGCCCAACCACGAATGAGTCATGGTTCACCCTGTATGCATCGTGACCTTGGAGTTTTTTCCATTACAAGAGTGGCTCTGCTCTCCCTGTGTTGACTACAGATCATCCTTTGCCCTCCATTCTAGAAATTGTTCAAGAAGAACAGCTTGGACTATTGTTTTATGACTCAGGTTTTGTTGGATGGTTGTATAATTGTCAACTCTTTTGGGAACAAGCTCGCACAGTTGGTTGTATGATAGTCATGTTGGTTGATATATAGCCACCGGCTCGGTTATAATAGTGGTAAACCCTACATTACCAGTTGCACTTTAAAATCACATCGTTACTCTCCTTATGTTGATAGCTAAGTATTGTTAATGGAAAATGGCCTCTACCCCAATTCGATTGTATGCATGGGTATGCGTAATTGCCACATCTTGTTAGGTTGTTATTTTTTTAAGATAGTGACAAGTTGTTTGATAGATACACAGTCACTGGTATTTGCACTGATGATTATTTGAATGTTCATCTAGAATTGGTGAAAATTCTTGACATTGCTCACATCGCGTTGTGTGTTTGAAAAATAAATAGTGGTTGTGGTAATTGTGGTTTTCTTTTGGGGCCGAACGATTATTGAACTGCATGACTTTGGGAACTATATCCTTATGATTGTTTGATTGTTTAAACCTGAACTTTCACAGCATAATTGATGACAGTTGGACTAAATCGAAGTAATATTGTGTTAGTTTGATGACTCACCAACGAATTGATCTATTTCCATGACTATGTGTTTGGTTCTGTAAAATGGAAATATTGCATAGTTTTTTTGGATGGTTGCGTAGTGTGTATCGTATGGGTAGCTTGGGTTTCACAGAGTTTTAATCATGTTTATCGATCATTGGTTATAAAAGGCATGTTGTCGAGACTTTTTTCATGTTGGATGGGTGGCCCCACTCTTTGAGCCACATTGAATTGTTTTTTTATTACAATGGTAGAATTACATTGCCTGGGCGAGTTACCCTGTGCATAGATTGTGTCTAAACGATGGTTGTTGGTTGTATGTTTGAATATCAATTCGGGTTGTAGTTTGATATTCGTTATTTGGTTTTTTCCTATATATATGTTAACAAATATCATGCCATTTTGATGGACCCGATTGCAGTGATAGTGACTTCATTGTTAATTTGAAAACATGATTTTTGAGTATTAGGGTGGATTGAAGAAATACATGGGTAGTGGTTGATTTTGATAGCTACAGATTGGAAATGGGTATTGTTCGTAAATCGTTATAAAATGAAGAGTGTGTGTATGAAGGGAACATAACCTCTTACAAATTGTGTGGAATACATATTGTCTTGTGATGGCATTGTCTTGGATATTTGATTATTGGACAATGAACAATAATTGTTATTTAGTCGTGATGATTGTTGGTTGGCACATCTATTCTTACTGTAGAATGTTTTATGGATCACTTGATTAATTTCATGAATAGTAATCATTCTCCTCCCCTTCCATTATTTCACTTTCCACTAATTACAAACCCTTTCACCTCCCATGTTCATTTTTTCACTCCCTGTTCTAAGATTGATTATAGTCAAGAGATTTTTTGTGTTAAAATGGATGAAAGTGGTAGTGTATTGTGTGAATTGCAGTGAGGTATTATTGGTTTGCTTTACAGTTGATTTTTTTTCATCGAGCAGTGGCCTTGTCTTATCCCCTTTCATTATATCATATTTTATCTCAATACAAACCCCTCACATATCCCAGAACCCTTTTTCACCCCCCTGCTCGTTGATTAACAGTAAAACAATTTGTATGGATTTGATTGCATGAGTTTGATACATTTCTAAGCCAAATCTATTTCATATTTTTAAGAGTTTTCATGTATGGTTATTTAAAAGACTATTTTCTAATCAATCACACATGCCGGATGAGTTTTTTTAGTCGAAGTATCTATGGCTGAGGAGACATAGGTAGAGGTAACTGGAACTGAGGACCAAGAAGGCCTAGGTTCTCCATACATTTTGATGTTGATTCAGAAGAGCTTAGCCAATTGTTTCATGTTGGATTCTTTAATTGGATTGGGCAAGGAATAGTCCAAACTAGGCTTTAAAGGCCTCCCTTCCAAGCCTCGCAAGCACCCAGTATCCATGTACCTCCTCATGTCTCATTACGACCCAAGGTACTTGAAAATGATGGATGGCAGGAGATGGTCCACCCAACAGTCTCCCAACATCGTGGCTGGCCCAAATTGTCTTTGCCTACTCCTCCACCTATTAACCCCATTTCCCACACTTCCCTTGACCGCTCGCCAGTGCAATCCTCCCATGCTAGCAAGAGATTGAAAACCAGGGCACACCATGCACTTGATAAAGGAAAATCCATCATTGCCCCTTCCTCGCCCTCCAATGGCTCTGACAAATGTGTGTCTTCTTGGAGGCATTTGAGGGACGATTGTTCACATGTGATTAGTGAAATTAGGCCTAAAGGCTCTGCACACCCAAAGGCAAGTTAAGGAAAATCAAGAGGTGACAAAAACAATCAAAGAAGGGTTGCATCATAGAATGGAAAATATGGTTTCTACTTTTTTTTATTATAACTATTGTTCTATGACAGTTAACTTTGGGGATCTTTGGATAACATGCTTATTTTGGATATATGAGTATTATTTTGAAATAATTTCAGATTTCATATTGCCAAAAGTAATTATGTTTATGGGAAGCATAAGGAGTTGTCTTTTTCCTAACTAATGGTTATGTTATGATTGTTATGATTGTTATGAAGCAAAGGGAGTTACAAGGGGTCCCACATACTAGTTATTATTTAATTATGACCCTTAATTATAATTATGACTTCTCCCCCTAACTAAAGTTAGTTGAGTCTTTTAATTAACTTAACTAATGAGTTGGTTCAACTACCTCAACCAATTCTAATTTGTTAAAAGAAACAAGAAAGGGAGGGACACGGGGAGAATAGAAGCAGAAGCATGCTAAGGTTTGTTCTTTAAGTTATGTTGAGATAGTTTAGTTTTCATTCATTTATAGAATCATCAAATCTTAATTCTCTTTTGTGATAGCAGGGTCTTATTGTAGACAACAATATTCAGGGCTGAATCAAATCATTCAGACACTTGTTTTTCAAAGGTGTTGATCTATCTTTGATAGTTTGTGTAGAATTCTCTGTTTGTGAATTAATTTTAATGACTGATAAAGGCTATTGTGTAGAGTCGAGTGGGAAGCAATCTCTGGCAAGTTGATCTATCTTTTAGAGTTCAGTTTTGGTTTTCTGTCAGAGGTCCTTTTGTATGTTCCATTGGGGATGTCTAATTTTGACTTTGGTCCAAGATTTATGTATGAGATTTTGTAAATAAAATGACTCTTTGGTGAATTGGAATGAAATAAATGATTTCTTTATGTCTCATCTGTCTTGATTATCATATTGGCATCTTTACTTTTTTTCTTACACTTATTTCAGCAACTGTTATATTTATAAAATTACATAAAAAGTGAATTTTGAGCAAGATTTTTGTTGATAAAAGACTAGCCTAAGCACTCATAATTTATACTTGTGAGTTAGGATGTTATTTTTTGTTGGTTATAAACATAGGGTGATATTCCCGTCTACTTTGCTTTATCCAGGTAAAGTCTGAAAATGCTTGAGTAAGATCATTTCATATCTTTTCCTCAACATTTATTTGGCGACCATACTGGGGAAAATCTAAAAAAATGAAAAAGAACACTCATTATCTTTATTTCCTTGGTTTCTTTTGTTTTTAGTTTGTATTTTTGTATCTATTGTTTATATTTTTTTCTTTTTTCTCACGACCTTATCGATTCCTAGCTTGCATGATCATGCATAAATATAGTTCGATCTCATTATCAATGGTTAGTTGTCCTCTTTTAGAGGGTAACTTATAGGAATATTCTCATAACCATATTGATGATTTCATTAGCTTCTATTAATCTATTGGAGTTTATGATATACATACTTCTGCGGATAATTTTCCACTTTCCCTTCATGGTAAAGAAGGAGACCAGTCTAGACATATAGTATCTAGTCAAATTTTCACTGGAGAATCAATTTTTGTAAAGTTTCTTATCGATTTTCCTCCTCCACCTATCTTTCATCACTTTGAGTTTCTACTTGAAAGCATCATTGACCCTCCTTGATGTGACTTCTTCTATGGTCCTCACGAACAATTGACCTGTGGGTTGTTATTAAAAGATAAAAGTTAATATCACACAAATTCCTCTCTCTTCATGACAGGCCTATAGGAGAATGATCATGCATCTTGTAGTGCTATAGTCACAGGGGATTGTAAGGATTATTGGCCTATTATGCCTACTAATCCTACTCTTGAAAATAATTTATTTGATTCCTTTCCCTTTAATGATGACCTTTTTGAAGCATATCCCACTCAAGATCAACCT
>JASDQU010010982.1:136420-149647 GCA_032191745.1 Picea mariana | reverse complement strand
TCCCTGTGTTATGCATTGGGAAGTCACAAGCATAGTTTCCTCTAGTTCAAGCTTGTGTAAAAGTGAAACCAGGTTCAAGCATAGTTTTGTTTAGTTTTTAATCTTGTGTAAAAATTAAAATATATCCCAAGCATAGTTTTGTTTTGTTTTAAAGCTTGCATAAAAATGAAAACAATCCCGAGCTTAGTCTTTGTTCTTTCTCATGCTCCTAAATACATGAGAATAAGTTACCGAGCTTAGTTTTTGTTCTTTCTCGTGCTCGTAAATCAATGAGAATGTAACCGAGTATACTTTTATCACTTTTTCGGACTCGTAAAGGTTATACGAAAAAGGAACCCCCTGGAGTTCCCTTTAAGCTCTTTTCAGACTCTCTAAACATGAAAATATTGTCGAGCGACCTTGTTCTTTTCACGCTCGTTAAAGAATTTGAAGAAAACATCTGTTGAGCGATAGTTTATCTCTTTCTCGATCTCATCAGACTACTTTACAAAAAATGAACTAAGAGAGTTCTCTTTTAAGTGTTTTTCTAGACTCTATAATCATGAAAAACCTCTGAGTTTTCTTTCTTTGGACTCGTAAAACAAACATTGAAAGGCCCATATGGGACCAAACCACTCCTTCTTAGGGTTCGTTAAACATACTCCGAGGGACTCGTCCGAAGGATGAGCTTAAAATTACAAGCATATGTTCTCCTCCTCAAGCTTGCATAAAAATAAAGAAGTACTCGCCAGAAATGGTGGGGAAAAATTTGGAAAGAAATGTATCTAAACCTGTATTCTGTGGAAGAGTCGCTTTTGAACATGACAGCCTTTCACCCACCTTGTGTCTAGGTTGGAAAATCCACTTGTCTCCTGATCATACTCCTATAATATTACAAATTGGTCTGTGATCCCTCTTGTTGAGTCGGTATTTTCAAGACAGTTGTCGTGTCGTGAATATGTTCAAAAATGAAGTTCAACCCGAAAATCCTTCTGTTGCATTGGCCATTTCTATAGTCTTTAAGCCTTCTATTGTGTCGGCCATCCCTGAGTTAGTCCTAAATCACTTGTTACTCTGATCTACATCAAATCTTGTTACTTGTTTCATGTCATTGGTGTGGGATACATTAAGGCCCTCATGTGACGAGTCTTTTCCTGTCGACTTCAACTCCTTATCCAGGAATTAGACTTAGAAACCAATTGGTACCTTGGAAATTGCATGCCTCAATGGCAGGTTTCCTCACTTTCGATAGTGGGTTTTCATTATTGACCCCTGATCAAGAGATTCCGTCGAGTGTTCGACTTCAGCTCATTAATTCACATTCGTTGGATTGTACTAGTGTTCCTTGGGAGTCATTGACATTAATGATGATTTCCCTTGAACTTGTTAAAGGTATACACTAATGACCGATAATCAAGTGGTTTCTACCATGTTCGACTTCAACACATGTATTCGCATGATTAGATTCATACTATAGAGTGATAGAGATGAAGACCCTGGATATTTTTCTAACAGATCTAGGTTGCATTGTAGTATATTCAATGTACTGTTGCATAGATCCACATTGTATGTCTGGTGACTATGTTCAAATTTGAGTCTTTAACACATAGATCCACAGTGTATTTTTGGTGGCTATGTTTAGATTTGAGTCATATTGGCATGGATCCACAGTGTATCTTTGGTGGCCATGACCTGTCTTACTTGACATGGATCTTCGCATGTCGGCATTTATTCTTTGAGTCATTTGTATTCTGAGTATGGGAATTCCTACCTTAGTGATGATATATTATTGTACTGTATTTCCTTGTTTGTTGGCAGGTTTTCGACCGATTGTTTCTTGTTCCCTACACACACTCGACAAAGTATTTCAACTATCACTCTGTTCTAACTTCATACTTTGGGTGGATATCTGTTACACATTATTTTCATCATCCCTATGACCATTAATGATATAAACCTATATGTTGCCTTTAGAGGGGTCAGTGGCCTGAGTTCCTAAAGAGAGAAGGGAGAAGAACTTTTCCTGAGGAAAGAAGTTGTATTTTCCCTTGTAAAAACCCCATAAAAAAGGAAGTTCGCAGGTTGCTATATAGGCAGGGTGCGAGAATGCCCGATTCTCGTAGGTTGCACCATAGCTAGGGTGCGAGATGTTCACAGGTTGCTCTATAGGCAGGGTGTGAGAATGCCTACACGTGGGAAAAACAAGCGTTTTCTCGAATCTTCTAGAAGGAGAAACTTCTATGGTGAGGNTGGGATCATCCTAACCTCCTCACCTTATCCTCTTCAAATTATAAAAGGAGAGGATTTCTCATGGAGAAAGTTATCTTTGGTTAGTTCTTGAGCTTTGTTAGCTTTTTGGCTTGGGATTGTTAGCTTGGTTAGAGTGGCTTTGAGATTTTCTTTGTCAAGATAGATTGTGAGTAGCTATCAGATTCATAGTCTCAGAATCCTTGGAGCAAGAAGTGTGTGGGGAATGAAGGATAGTTGGAAGGGACCTTAAAGTTCATGGTTGTAATCTCTCTTTCACATTTAATATGATACAGTAATATGATTCTTTCCTATAAATCTTGTTGTGTTTTATTGTATGATTCCTTGATCACATACATAGGTTTATATTGAGTTTATGCTATTACTATCACTTTGGTTGGTTACATTCTTTTGCAGGTTCATCATTGTATGAGCATTGGAATGGAGCTAGGATGGCGATGGCGAGAGAAGAAGCAACATTTAAATGGTATGTCACTCATCCCTCTTTAGTTAGTAAATTCAATATCTAAAACTTAAGGAAAGCGTCATGTTCTGGTGTGTTTTGTTCTAGATCTAGGTGGATCTAGGGAGATCAGTTAGTGTCTGCACCTACCAATTAGTCTGATAATAGTGTCTTTACTTCTGTTCTTACACTTATTTCAGCAACTGTTATATTCATAAAATTACATAAAAAGTGAATTTCTAGCAAGCTTTTTGTTGATAAAAGACTAACCTAGGCACTCGTAATTTATACTTGTGAGTTAGGATGTTATTTTTTGTTGGATATAAACATAGGGTGATATTCCCATCTACTTTGATTTATCCAAGTAAATTTTGAAAATGCTTGAGTAAGATCATTTCATATATTTTCCTCAACAATGGCTAGCCTTCCCCATCTCCTCATTAAATGTTGAGGATGGCCTTCTAGATACCAACCTAACTGGTAATTTGTTTCTGAGTCAAAGGATTGTTGAGAAATTACTCCCAGTAGGCACTAGTCTAGTGAGGGTCATCTCAACCATACTTGGTTTCCTTGCACCATCTCTCTCGTATCATTCATCATCTATCTTGGAAAAATTCCCCCCCTTTCAACAGTTGTGCGACACATATTCAAATTCTATTAATAACAGAAATTCATACATTGACCCTTTTATACAAGGGTTCATCAAATCAAACATTCATACATATTTAGTCTGCCATATTCTTTTGGCTAGTTATAGTTATATTTTAAAAATGGGGGAAACATGGGTATTCCAATCCCCTCCCCCTTAAAGTAACATTGTCTTCAATGTTCTATCTGACAATGTGCTCGGTATGTACAGAAGTAAACAAAAATGAATATGCATGTCTCATGGCATCCTCCATTTCCCATGTATCGCCATATGGGCCAAAGTGTTTCCACTGCACCTTGACCTATGCAATGGTTTTGTTCTTGAGTGGGGTTCTTTCCTGTCCATTATGCATTAAGGTTCTAGCAGGAGCTCTCCCTTGGGTTCCACCTGAATCATAGACCAATCAATAATATGACTAGAATCATGTACATACTTCTTTAATAAATAAACATGGAAAACGTTATGTTCTTTCACTGTGGGAGGACGCGCTAGCTGATAGACTACTGGTCCCACTCTATCCAAAAATTCAAAGGGTATACAACATCAAGGTGCTAACTTGGCACAAGATCCCATCCTCAAGGAGATTCTCCTGGGTCTAACTCAGAGATACACATGATCTCCTATTTTGAACTCTCTAGGAGTCATTTTCAGGTCTGCATAGCTCTTTTGTCTATCCTGGGTTGTCTTCATATTTTTCCTGATCTGAATCACTTGTTAATCCATTTACCTTAGCATATTTGGCCCGATTGTAACTCTTTCTACTGGGTTGTTCCAGTTGATCGGAATTGTTTCATTTCCTTCCATAGAGAGCTACAAAAGGGCTCATTTTTAATCACTCTTGATAGCCATTGTTGTAAGGAAATTATACTAGTGGTAGGTAGTCCTCCGACTTCTTCGGTTGATGCATTACATGCATCCTCATAATGTCTTATAATACTTGGTTTACCCTCTCTGTATTCCCATCAGTTCGAGGGTTATAGGTTGTACTAAAGAGTAATTTTGTTTCAACACCAGCAAACAGAGATTTCCAAAAGTTTAAAGTAAAATTTGTATCTCTGTCGAATATAATTTCCTTAGGCATGCCATGCAGTATGAATATCTCTTTCATGAAGATGTTGGAAATATATATTGTCTTTCAAGTTGACTTCATGGGTATGAAGTGAGTAGCCTTGCTCAGTTTTTCCACAACTACCATGATGACATCGTTATGTTTGGTTGATCTTGGTAATCCTGTGATGAAATCCATGGAGATAGTTTCCATTTCCATTCTGTAATTGGTAGGGGATGCATTAGCCATGTTGGGTGTCAGTGCTCTACCTTGAATTTCTTACATTATAGAAACTTATCCATGTAATCAACTATGTCCTTTTTCAGTCCAGACCAATAGAATAACTTTCTAGTGGTCATGATCATTTTCTGATAACCAGGATGACCAGTATATGGTATTTTGTGTAGTTCATCCATTATGAACCTCTCCAGGTTGTCACAATTTGGAATGTATAATATATCCTTGTAAGTAAATAGTTCATCATCAAGCATCTGATAACCTTCATACTTCATCCCTCTAGGCTCTTTCTTTATGTATAATGTCACAGTTTTGAAAAATGTATATGTTTCTTGTGCAGTTTTGACTCTCTCTTTGATGTCTGATTCACTGGAACTTATAACTTCCAAGTGAACTACTTTAATACTTATACTAAGGGTATCAACCACCATATTCTCATTTCCTTTCATATGTTTGATTTCAAAATAAAACTCACTAAGGAGATCCATCCACACAACTTATCTCACATTGATTTTTGGTTGGTCAAACAAATACCTCAATCCACACATTGATTTTTGGTTGGTCAAACAAATACCTCAATCCACTATGGTCTGTCATAAGTACAAATCCCATGCCTAAGAGGTAATTCCTACACATTTCCAGAGCATGCACTATGGAATCCAATTTCATATCATGATTCACATAATTGACTTCATGCTCATTCATTTTTCTGGACTCGTAGCACATCACATGTCCTTCTTGCATAAAGACTCCTCGGAGCCCTTCCTTGCAGGCATCTGTACACATAAATAAGTATTTGTTTGGATATGCAATCTTCAGTACAGGTGCATTGGTTAGAAGGTATTTCATCTCTTGAAATTTTTATTCAAATTCTGATATCCAAATGAATTTAACCCCCTTTTTCTGAAGGGATTTGATTGGGCAACCAATCTTGTAGAATCCTTTTATGAATCTCCTATAGTATCCTTCCAGGCCTATAAAGGATCTGATATTAGATGCATCCTTTGGGGTAGGCCAATCCATGGTGGATTTAATCTTGTCATGGTGAACTGCCACTCCTTCCTTAAAAATAGCATGGCCTAAGTAGTGGACTTGTTTCCATAAAAAGTACAACTTACTGAGATTAGCATAGAGTTGATGTTCTCCTAGTACCTGAAGTACTAGATAGATATTTTCTTCATGCTCTTCCCTATTATTGGAATAGATTAGGATATCATCAATGAATACCAAAACAAACCTATCCAATAAATTTCTGAATACGTTATTCATTAAGCACATAAAAGTGGTTGGTGCATTGGTAAGCCCAAATGACACCACCAAAAATTCATAGTGGCCATATCTTGTCCTAAAGGTTGTATTGTGGATTTATTCATATTTGATTTGGACCTGATGGTATCCAGACCTTAATTCAACCTTGGATAATATTGTATCACCCCTTAATTAGTCAAACAATTCATCAATCCTTGGCAAGGGATACTTATTCTTGATGGTCACCTTATTGAGTTGTATGTAATCTATGCACAGTCTGAGTGTGCCATCTTTATTTTTCACAAACAAGGATGGTGCTCCCCATGAAGACACACTAGGTTGTATGTAGCCTATGTCCCACATATCCTTTAGCTATATGTTGAGCTCAACTAGTTCTAGTGTAATCATTCTATAGGGTGTTCTAGACATTGGCACTTCTCCTGGTACAAGTTATATTGAAAAATCAATATCCCTTCTTGGATGTAGACCTAGCACCTCTTCTGGGAATACATATTTATATTCTCTTAATATGGGATGGTTCTCTAGGATGGGTTTGCCATTCTCAATAGAGTTCAATAATTATATTGCGTACAAGGGACATACCTTTCTTCAATACTTCTTCACTTGGAGGGCTAAAATTTGTCTCACAAGACATGATTTTGAATCCCTTGTAGGGTTACCCTCCTTCCTTCTTCATTTTCACACTCCAAAGTTTTACTGTAACATTCCACCTTGGTTTTGTGGGAATCCAACCATTCCATGCCAATCAATAGGTCAAAAAATCTTAGAGGAATCATTTTTGTGTTTTCTTGGGTGGGCAACCCACTCATGACAAATTGGCATGCAGGTATGACCTTTGTTACTTTTCTTTTGGTTCTAGTGGATAGTTGTACTAGCCATGATTTAACATGTTTAAATTTTTTAAATTTACATTTCTTAATAGTTTGAGGGGAAACATAGCTCGAATTAGAACCCGGGTCAATTAAAATGGAAATAGGATGGTTGGAAATTGTACCTTCCATATCCACCACTGAGGCTTGGTGGTCAACTTGTCTATTATCCAAGGCTACATAAATTTTTGGTGGGCTCCTAGCCACATCATTGAATGTGGTAGCCACTTGGATGTTTTAGACCCTCCCAGGGTTCTGTTTCCTATGTGGACATTCCCTCACTAGATGTTCCTCTCCACAACCCCAACATTTCAAAGTTTCTCTCTTTGTGTTATTAGTCTTACTTAGAGTTTCTCTAAATGGTTTATTTCCACTCTGGGATGGAAAATTTTGTTGATACACACTTCTAACAGGAAGGCTCGTCCTATATCTCTTACCAGAGTTCTTAAATTTAGAGGGTTTAAACCCCTTCTTATTGAATCATGAATTGTATTTCTTCTTTCAATCTTCATAGGGTCATGTCTTACTCTTGAATTTTTCATAGCAATACATTGCCTTTCAAATAGTATCTTATAAGGTCTTTGGCTCATCAAACTCATTTTTTTCCAAGTAGGACTGAGGTAAGCCACTAATGAGTCATTTCATATTTACCTTTTCATATTTTATGTAGGGCACATACCTCATCATCTCAATAAATTTGTTGACATAGTCATCTATGGTGACTTGTCCCAACTTGAGTTCATAGAAATCCTTGGTCTTCCCATCAAAATACTTTTTTGACAAGTACTTCTTCTTGAAGTATTTCTCAAATTGTTTCCATGACAAGTTCTTCTCATGGGCTCCTTTCACATTCCTAAGGTCCTCCCACCAAATGGAAGCCTTCCCATTCAGGTTGAAAATGGCTATCCAAGCTTTTAAGTTTTCAAAGTAGTCATGGAATCTGAAGTAATTCTTCAAGCATAGTAGCCAAACTTCTTCTTCTTCCCCCTTCTTAATCTCTCCATCGAAGGTGGGTGGTTTTGATTTCTTGAATTCTTCAGGGTCACAAATATTGGAATGTTTCCTCTTCCTTCCTCTTGTATGAGAATGGGAACTAGTTTTACCACTAGAAGATTACTTGAAGTTGTTAGTTTCCTCACCAAATGAATCTTCCATTGGATGTCTCTTGGATCCATGTTGGTCCTTCTTTGAGGTGCTCCTTCTGGTGTGGCCACTTTCAGGACCATGCTTTTGTATCTCAGGTGGACTTGGAGTTTTCTTAGTATGATGCAAGTCCACATGATTGGTACTTGGACCATGTTGTAGCTTACTTTGTATATCTAATAGACTTTGCAGTAGGACTGCATTAATTTTTGTCTTACTTTCTTTTTCTTTGATCATCCTTTCATTGTCAGTGTTATAACTCTGTAATTCTGCAATGAGGATTCTTACAATTTTGGCCAAATTTGGAGGGGTTTCCACCACCCTCCTTTCATCAGATTTTTCCTCTTTATTGTGGGAGATCTCCCCCAACTCCTTATGTGTCACCATCCTTTACATTATAGTTCTCCTATTGTTCACTAACTACTTGAGTGCAGATAGAACATTTTCTGTTGGTTACTAATCTACCAATACATGAACAACACATATCATTGCAAGGTGAAGTCATTTCTTTATTTGGAAACATTAGCCATCTATAGTGTAGAATTTCAAAGCATCTATCAACAGTAGAAGGGGTAAGGTATGGTTTTACCCCATAAGTTCTCTAATAATATTTTTATGCGACTCATGCATGAGCCCAAGAAGGCCAAGTATTGTTTCCATGATCTGATACCAATTTCTAACACACCCAACCCCTAAATAGTCTTTCTAGGGGTGGGGAATTAATTGTTTGCTTTCCTTGGTTCATATTCGGTCTCTTTTGTAGGAAAAAACCTCTTAAAAAACTTCCCCGAAGATCACATCTCTCACTAATGTTATAACCCTAAATTGCATCGGACATGCATACCCGGCATCAGGCCATCTAACTTGCTATCTTTTCCAAGACATCATTGAACAAGTTCTTATAAAAATCATTGTTTTGAAGGTGTACGCACCCTGCACCACTACTATCCATGTACACATGCCTGTTGCCCCACTATAGCCCACATACACTCACAGAATATCGAGAAAAATGAAAATTGCATAGAATATTGGTTTTCGGGCTGTTACTTAACCATTTGATTGCCCATAGCCAATTACCCCAACCATTACTATCTCTTTTGGCCTATAAAATAAGCGGTTGGGGTCCCATTTCAAGGAGAATCATGAGAGAATAGAAACTCTACCCATTTTCGTATTCCCCCTTTGCCCCAATATTCGGCAACTGCATTGTGAGTTTGAGCCAAAATTCCCTTTTTCTCCATTACAAGCCCTTGCCATTTCCCTAGAGAGAACTGAAGAGGAGAAGGAGACGTGGAAGCAGTTGGTGCATTGTGAAGAGGAGGCTAGGACCAAGTTCAAGGAGAAGTGTCGGTCTCATATTGTAAGTGACTTTTGTGAATATAAAGAAGTAATTTTTTCGTCCCGCCAAATGACGTCTTAAATTTCAATGATTTGTTTACATTTATTGTTTATGATGTCTAACCCACTAATCCATATGTAGAATGCATGCTTGTAGTTTCTTGTTTGTCTTTTGGTGAACACAGGTCATCCTTGGGAGGAGACCTGCAGTCAGGAAACAACTAAGCGCAAAGGGATCGACACCAGACATGGAGTTTAAGGTATGCCTACCGGATCCCTATATTTTGTCTTTTATATATGATTGTGGGGTAATGTCGGGATAGTTGATAAAAAGTAGGAGACTTTAGACGGTTATCTCTACCTACATTTTAGAACCCTGGTGTAGTCCATAGAGGAGTTTTCCCGCTATAGAATAATTGGCTACCATACTGGGGATGCCTCTAGGGTCTTTAGGGAGATTTCTTTTTGGGAGCTTTGAATCAGTTTATTTATTGTTTTCTGAGTTTCTATAAGCTTTTGTGTCTTTAAGGGGTGTTGGTATTCCACACCTGTACTCCATGCCTACGTTGGACTATTGGTTTTCATTTTTTTGAGGAGTTACAGAGGTTTACGCAGCCTGTAGAGGGCCTTCACGCGTGCATACGCACCTTGCCCTTGGAAAGTATGTGTACATACACTAGATATTGAAGTGTCAGTAGCGTGCCTGTTGAGAATTTTTTTTTAAAAGAAGAGGCAGTCATCCTCTTCCCTATCAGGAGTCACACTTCTCAGGGGTTTTCTTGATCTATTCCTAGTCTCTGTTATAGCAATCTTTAGCTTAGGTTTGACTTCAACATAGATTTCTTTTTATAAAATATTTCTTGTGTTTTCTTTGATAGGGTTTTTAGACAAGTTTGTGAGTCTGCTTTGATATGCCTGTTCAATATTGTCAGTGACTCCCTACAATCTACGTTTGGGCCTGAATTCATTTCTTGGTCCTGTCTTGTCGTCATTTTCCCCTTTTTTTCTTTAGAAGAAAAGAAAACAATCCATTTTCAAATTTCTTATTTTGAAGCATAAAACAATAAAAAAAAATCTTTCATTTCTTTGTTTGGTAAAGTAGTTTAGGCTAGTTGTTTCATTTACCAAGGAAAAAGAAAGTTTTCTTAAGTTATTTACTTGAATTCTTAGGACATTAAGTATCTCGTAGTCGAGCGAAATCTTGTTTTAAGATTTTCTTTTCAAAGATCTGAGAAAAGTAGTTACGAGAAGTTTGGTTAAAGAGTTTAAATTGGAAAATCTTTATTTGTGAAGAAAGAAGTACTTTTGTTTCCAGTATCATCTTATGCTCTTCTCTTTCGTCTCCTAAAGAACATCATTGGTTTCAATTCTATTCCTTTTTACTTAATATAGCCACTAAAATTAACGCTTAATTAAAATTTATTAGACTTCGTGTTTAAAGGGTCCATCAATTTAGTCTAGGCTAGAGCCTTGATTTAGGATTGGAGAGGAAACTCTTCAAGGATACAAAAAAAAACATAAGAGTCTGTGCTAGGGAGTGCTTAAAAGTCCAGTAACCGTGAAAGTTATCCGGGAACCCCCCTTCTAACACAGGGGCTAAACATGAGGACGCATGCGGAAATGTAGTAGAGATAACCCCTCCAAAGTCGGACCAAGCGTAGTGGGGAGTGCATATAGAGGGCTTATCTTGGGATTTCGTTGATCGCATTTTCCACAGAGCTTCGTGGGTCTCGAATCCATTCAAGGTCCTCAGTTGTCTTCTGGAACACTTTCTTTTGATACCCTTGATATCTTTCAAGCTTGATACCCTGCTCATTACGGTCCACCCAACTGTCAACTATACCTGCCTGGTGACTGTTCTCGCGCTGGCAACCTAGTTGCCTTTATCTTAGTGACTTACACATGTGACTGTGGGGGTATACCACGATACCTAGGGAAGACATCAGGCCATGCTTTTTAGAGTATACCTAGAGGGTGCTTCCATATTTGAGTTTCACTTGCATCGGTAAGTTTCTCTAGTGTTGGTTGTTGTAACTGTTCTTCCAACTAGCTATTGATCTTCTTGTCTTATCTCATAAGAGATTTTTCTAGTCTGTGTTGTTGGCTTTTAAATGATTATAGAAAGCCCTAGTGTGTCATTGATCTTTTCACACAGTGGAGGATCAGAAGCTCCACCAGTCGTGAAGGCTTTTGGGCCTACCTCCGGTTGATCTTGAGCCACCCTCACCATCGCTAAGGAGAAAACTAGACTAGCAAGGGTCTTTTGAGGCGATCGGGTTACAGGAAACTGTGCCCAAATCATCTCTGAGAGGAGAACATTTCATTCTAGAGGATCCAATCATTTCTAAACTTGGAGCGGAATCTCTTGGTCCGTATAACCCTCCAATCACTGATCTATCGATGCCCATCGTCATATACGTTCAACCTTATGAGCATCAGATAGTGTCACAAGCAACGATGGAAACAAATGTTGCTATTTCTTCAGGGAATAATCATATTTCCTCTATGGTTGTCACTACAGGGGGTGTTCCACCTCCTAACCAACCATCGTCGGTCTGGGCCACTATGGTATCAACTGCCTCTACCTTGGGAAATGGTCTAATTCCGTCTATGGTGATGATCACTGCTCCTTTCACCTAGAGTGCGACAGGCCCTTTGTTCTCATACGAGATGCCTAGCTTCGGTACAAGCACTATTCTTTCCTACTCCACTCTACAGAACTTAGGTCTTGGGGCAAGGAGCTCCAACGCTCCTCTGAAAGGATCTATGGGGGGCACTTCATCTCCCTATAACACTTTCCCTTACAGAGGGGGTCATATACCTCCTTCGTCCCCTTCACTCGACGGTGCTCACCAGCATCCCGTCGAGCCGAACATAAACTATACTTCATTTGGAGCAGGGAGTCAAGGACTTCCTTCTTATAACATGTCGATAAGTTTGACACCATTCTCTTTGTTCGATGCATTTGGTAACAATGNAGGTGTTGAGCCTTGCCCGGGGTTCCATCTCAGTTGGGGGCAACCCTGGTTATGGACAACAAAATCTTGTACAGGGCACTATTCTTGCACAGGGGGGAAACTTAGGAATTCCTTCCTCATAAGGACCTTGGAATCCATGGAAGGGATCAATTCCCTTGTCAAGGATGTCGACTGGGGGAAACCCCTTCCATATTCAATGGAACCCCGGGCAAGGCTCAACACCTATGCCCGTTGTATCGACAGGGGGAAACCCTTTCCAAAATCCTTGGAATGCGATGCAAGACCAACTCTTTACATCCTATTACATGAGTCAGCCAATGACATCTCAACAAGCGAAGAATCTGTATGCTGGTCACGACCATGGTTATTACCAGAACCCTAGCCAACAAACTAACTTTTCCTGGAAACGTGGTGCCAACCAAACTCTGGGCTCCTTTTCCCTAGTTATAATCAACAACCCAAATTACCGTTTCTGGCAACTCTGCACTTGCCAGACTTGACAAGTTTACTAAATGACCCCATCTGTCATGATTCGCGTTGGCCTCCTGTGCCGAACAAGTTTCCTTCAGACATCCCAAAGTTTGAGGCCAAGCCTAATGAAGATCCAAACGATCATGTGACTACCTTCCATCTATGGTTCTCGTCCAACTCATTGAGAGACAACTCCATCCAGCTGCGTTTGTTTCAATCCACTCTCATCACAAGTGTTTTGAAATGGTACATCGAGCTCGACCGCTCAATATACTCTTCCTTTAGGGAATTGGCAATGGCTTTCTTAAACCATTTCCAATGACCTGTGCGATACGACGCCAACCAACTTTAATCAGACAAAAGCAGACCATATCTCAGATCACATCCGAGAATGGAGACACTTGAAGAGTTTGATAAAAGTGTCAGTCCCACCAACATTCCTACTTGAGTGGTTCCTTAAGTCTTTGGTACCTCAGTTGTCTAAACATGTCGCAACATCGGGGGTATTTTTAGAGGAAGATGCGATAATGAGATCC
>JASDQU010010982.1:89034-115966 GCA_032191745.1 Picea mariana | reverse complement strand
ATGAGGCAGTACTAGTTGGATCTCCACATGAATATAGCATCCCTCATATACATGTAGGGGATTCCAAACACTACTTTGCATGCATCCATTGGTACTACATCCAATTCTACTTCATCTCTAAAAAGACAACACTTACAACAAATTTAATTTTGCATTGTTTTGTTATCTCGTTCTTCGCATCCTTGTTTACCCAAACCAATGGATAGGGGATAGGAAATGATCGATTATGCATAGGAGCTAGGAAATGATTCATTGGTTTGGTTAAACAAGGATGTAAAAAATTGAAAAAATATGACAACCCAAATAAAATTTCCAAGGGTTTTCCAAAAAATCATATCCAAGATGATGGTTCCCAACGATGATCACAACTAAAGAAAATCCAATCCCTATAACCTTGTCCCTGCTATGACAATCAAATTTTATTTTGATATTAATTCCAATGAAATAGAGAAAAATGTACATAAATCGAAAGCCAAACCTCATCAAATGATATAAATTTCCTCAAAATATGGAAAGTCTAAAAAAATCGTGGGGATTTAAGGGTTCTAATCTTCTAAAAATGTTAGCCCCCCCCCCCCATGCCTAGGGGTAACTAAAGGAGATCATGTCTTAAGGACCACAATGGAGAAAATAATTTACACCATGATGATGATAATTAACATGTACACAGATACAAAGATAGAAACCCAACAATCCCTCTCATTTTTATCCCAGCATTGATAATCCATGTAAGATAATTCACTTTAGGATTTTATCCCTAACGTAAAATGCAACTTAAGATACAAGCCATGTAACATAAGCTGCAATATCAATCCCTAGACATAGGATTTTATCCCTATAGTAAGTTTTAATTTAGGGTATAATCCATGTAAGACAATATGACCCACTTCTCTCCATCGTACGTGCCAAAGTCCTACAATATCTTACGATGCACTTTAAGATTTTATCCCCTGACTTTTAATTTTGACATAGTTGAAGTTACAAGAAGGGAGAAACTATTTCAAGGTCCCAAATGTGCTTGCACCCTATAAATCCTTCTCCTCAAGATTCAAAGACTAAGGCCCAAATGTGCTTGCACCTTAGGGTTTGAATCCTACCTCTTGGTTGCAACTAGATCAAGTTTCAAGATTAATTGCATTTGTTGTTATAAGACTCCATAACACTTAAAAGGAACTAGTTTTAAGGTATTCTCATGGTGAATTTTCTGACAAATTCATTCTCTCAACTCTCTTAATCAATCTACTAACCTAATTAACACTAACATTGACAAATTTGTTGAATAACTTCTTGTTGTTATAAAAAAAATTCARCATCCACCTAGATTAATTTTATTTGTTGCATACACTCTTGTAAAGGTGGCSTAACTCATYRAAAAATTGCATATAAAAATTGGTTATTATTGTAGTGGATGTATTCTAAGTTTTCATGGTCAATTGTTGCATTTCTGAGCTTTAATTGTTGTTGTTGTAAATCATTTACTGATGTAATATCATTGCTTACTACTGCAAATTTACAAAAACCATTGCAACTTATCTTTTCTAGTGTCTTTAAGAGGTATTAATTTCACGTTTGGACTTGGAAATAATCACATATATGGTGTAAAGTGTTCTTGTTCCAGAAAATTACTCACACAATTTTATGCCTCTTCTATTACCTTGAACTATACCAATCTTTAGGTGATCAAGAGAGGGGGAAGTATGCTTTACTACTATTCTTGCTATTTTGATCCCTTGAGGTCAACAAGGAAGCCTCCCTTGTGGTGGACCTCTTCCGTCACTAAAATGAGGGAAGTTATTACTAAGGTGACATTGGTAGGATCTTCGATAGTTACACAAGATTTGGGGTCTTGTGTTGGGATTTGCATAAGTACAAATCCTATGATAACAAGAAATGTACAAAATTTGGTGTGGGGACAATTGATAAGAAGGTATTTGGCTTCTATATTGGGTGTATAATGACAGGATATAAGACCCTTAAACACATGATTTTGTTTTGTAACTTCTCTTAGTTAGCTTGGGACTTCTCTCTATGCAACCACAATATCTACTCAACTTTCGAACCCCTTCCCTCAGAATGACCCCAAAAACCTATCTCCTTAACCAAATGGGACACAAACCGACCTTAAAAACCCATCTCCTCAACCAAATCACATGGAAAAGAAATCAATTACTTACTAATTACCCCCAAGACCTCCAAAACTCCCCCCTTCCCGCCAATTCCAAACATTTGGCACCAACTACACTCTTCCAAGTTTTACGCGGCTCCATGGATGTCACATTGGTTGTGAAAATATCAACATTAGTTGAATTCATATTAAGGGATAAATTTAATCAACCAAATATTAAGTTAATTAGTTTAAGAAAGGACACAATTAATTTATATGGACTCATCAATTAAGGAAATTGAGATGAATTTAATGATCAAATTAATCATATAAAATCAAGCACAAAGTTCAAAATTTATCACTTAATCCTTCACTCAAATGATAATAATGGATTTTTTTGATATGGATCTTAAGACATCATAATTTATAGCTCAAACTGTATGCAAATCCATAATTATAGGGTTTGAAAAAACTATCTTTTAGTAATTTATGCATTTTCAATAAAATATACTTCTTTAACTATGGACTTATGTTGGAATATTGGTATGTCAATGTCAATAATTAACTTATTCTTTGTAAGATGGTTATATCCCTACAATAACAACAAAAGTAAGAGGTTATTTGGAAGCTATTTATGTAAATCTCTCCAATGGAATGAAGGGAAACAAAGAACTAGCTCTATTTCCATGGTTCATATAATTAATTATGTCGGTGTCATTTCAATTAATTTGCAGTAGTGGTAATCCATAGAAATACTACTAATTCATATAGATTGGTGTCATTTTAGTTAATTGATGCTAGTGGTCATCGATTAATTCATATTCATGTAGTTGTCATCGATTCATATTTTTTCTAGTCACTAATTACCCATTTTGTACTAGTGATGGGGCATTTGGTTGGCTCATAATAAGTGTTTATTTGATGATAAACTAATCTCTCCAATGAAGATTTCTCTTAAGGATCTTTCTCTTTACAGCTCACACATTCCACCCACCAAGGAAAAACCTCCTCAAACTGTAGGGGATCTGATGGTTGATCGAGATAAATCGTGGGTTTTTTTTTTATGGTGTGAGTCGGGAGAATGGTGTCGTTAGTGGTATGGGGTTTGTCCTCCATTTCTTGGCTAACCATTATCTCAATGGCAAAGCAAATCTAGGCAATGGCACCAACAACATGGGGAGTTTAGTGCATTGTTCGCATTGCTAAAAGTTACATTAGAGAGGAACACTCATTAACTTCAAGTCTTTGGTGACTCTTATTTGACCACACTTTGAATGCATGATCAAGCATAGATTAACAAATTGGGTCTCATGCACATTGCACAACAATTGAAATCAACTTTGATTCACTTCCACGATATTTCTTTTACTCGTGTCTTCAGAGAACTAAATATATAGGTAGATTATGTTTCCAAGGAGGCCTTGCTCCTCCCAAAGAACGCTACAAGAAGAATTTGGGATGATTTACTCATTGCTTAGAAATAAGCTTCATATATTCATAGATGTATTTTGATTTTTAGCGTTTAAATGACCATGTGGCTGAGTCAATTAACTACTTCTATGATGACATATGATAGTTGTGAGCTTCATGGATAATGTGTTCCTCCTATAATCACACTGAATTTTATGTTTTAACTTGAAATAGAAGATACATTTTTTTTCCTAGGAAAAAAATGTTATTATAGTTGTGAGCTTCATGGATAATGTGTTCCTCCTATAATCACACACTTAATTTATGTTTTAACTTAAAATAGAAGATACAATTTTTTTCCTAGGAAAAAAATGTTATTACTATATACTATGTGTAAAATACATTATATAAATATATAATAAATTAATATATATATCTATATATTAATTATATCATATATAACAAATTACATTATAATTATATATTTATTCTTATTTATTATATATTAATTTTTTATTAACTATATCATATATTAATATAATCATTTATATATATTACATAATATATTTGGATATAATTAAAAATAAAATAAAGATATTTATAATGTTAAATAATTAATTGTAAATATATTTTGAATTTATAAATAGTTTGAATTTATATTTTAATCTACAAATTCAATAATCCTCCTTATGTATATTATCAGTATACTACAATCATAGTAAAAGTGGTGAACTTTCAATTTACACAATTACATTAGTAAAATTAGTAGGTTTAATAGTTAATAACATGTGTTTCCTCCTAAAAAAATCCTAAGTTTAAATCTAGAATATAATATATATACCTCCTCACTAACATAAACTTAAAAAATAGATTATTATTATTATTAATTGATATAAACTAGCTAATCAAAATCATTTTACACTTTCCAAACTAATAACTACTTTTACTTTTACTTTACTACTGATTTTGCAAGTTATACTTAAACATAAACTTAAACTGTACATTTTCAAATTTTTGTATGCGTTCTGATTTTGCAAGTTACACTTAAACACAAACTTAAACTGGTAAGATTTTCAAATTTTTGTATGTTAACGCATACAACGCACTAAGAGCGCGGACTCACAAGAGTTGCGTCTCTCTATTTGGCCTGGTGGTATAAAGGTGGAAGGCACACCCTTGTGTTCTTCTCTTTCATTTTCATTTTCTGTATCATAAAATATACAATGGAAGGAGAAACCCGACGAGAGAGTACAAGTAGAAGCAGTAGCAATAGCAATGACTATGGTGGTGCAGGCAGGTCTTATTCTTTATTGTCCACCAACAATAACAATGGAAGATATGGTGACAGAAGACGACGAATTTCTGCCCGTCCCTCTTCTCCTTCTATTACTTCTGCTAGTTCTGCCATAATTGGTGACAGAAGAGGACGAATTCCTGCCCGTCCCTCTTCTCCTTCTATTGCTTCTGCTAGTTCTGCCATAATTGGGCGTGATTGGGATTCATCAGCAGTTACTTCTGGAGATGATGATGATTATGGTCAGAGTAACCGGCGAAACAGGCGAAGGATGAGATCACCAACACCAACAGGACCAGGAAGAGAAGAAAGAAGTTACCAATCCCAACTTCATAGTTTCCAAGAAGAGTTTGCACAAAATTCACTTGCTTCTCCGCTCATGTCGGTAGGCAACAGCAATGTAAGTCCAACTGAAGATAGAGCCTCCATCCAGCAATTAGCCCACCATGTTACTGCACGTTATCGTTCACTTTCACCTATTGAGGCCACTGCCATTTCGGCGTTAACATCATTTCGAGGACACGAGCATAACCCTAACCCTAATCCCCGAATGGAAGAAGGGGGTGACGAGAATCCCACACAGACACGAATGGCCACCATTCGAATGGATGATGACGAAGTCTCTTCAGGTGCAAGCATCCCGGCAAATAGAATCCCCATGGAGCAGTTGCCTCGCATAAATATTTCGGACCACCATTTGAGTAATAGGGATAGCTGTGTAATTTGCCTGGATCCATTTTTATTGGGGGAGGAATGCCGTCAGATGCAATGCGGCCATATTTTTCACCGGCACTGCTTATTCAAATGGCTGAACATCAAAGATTCATGTCCAGTGTGCCGAAACTCCATTCCTCGTGCTTGAATAAAGCTTTATGTTTCTCTTCTCATTTCTTACGTCTGCCGCCTGATCTGAACTAGCGTGCATTTTAAAATGGCTAAATATATCAAAATGGCTACATAAAATCCGACAACATATTTCAAGACCGTTGAAATATGTTGTCGGATTTTATGTAAGACAAACATTTTACACCTTGAAGGAGTAGTTATATTTAAATAAATAAGAGTATTTAGTAAACAAAACATTATAACATATTTTCTACTCTAGTTATATTTATAACAAATATAAAAAATATTTAATTCTACTTATATTTATAAACAAATATAAAAAAGTATTTAATTTTTGTTAAGTAGTTTATTTAATTTTTATTTTTTTTAACTTAGAGAAAATCCAACCATCATCATAGACGTAAAAACAATTCTTAATCTTTCAATATGAAAATCTAAATTAAACCATAAATATAAATAACTTTCTCATATATGATATAAATATATTACTTATCTCCTAAGAATAAAATGATTCTACAACTATAATTTATTTCGTGCAATAATTTATTTATTGCTGGAATAATATTAAGTATTTTAGAGGTTTATCTCTTTATTGTTGATTTCTTTCATTTTTTAATTTTGAATAATTATTAATATGTCATTGGTTAGAATAAACATCACAATTATTAATATGTTATCAATCCAAACTAAAATGCAAATTCATATATCTAAATTATTAATGTCATTGGTTAAAATAAACATCACAATTATTAATATGTTATCAATCCAAATTAGAATGCAAATTCATATATCTAAAATAAACTTTAAATGTTCAATATGAAAATCTAAATTAAACCAAAAATATAAATAACTTTCTCATATATGCTATAAGTATATAACTTATCCCCTATGAATAAAATGATTCTGCAACAATAATTTATTTATTGCTAAAATAATATTAGGTATTGTAAAGGTTCGTCTCTTCATTGTTGATTTTTTTCATTTCCTAATCTTGAAAAAATGTTAATATATCATTGGCTAAACTAAACATCATAATTATTAATATATTATCAATACAAATTAGAATGCAAATTCATATATCTAGGATGTTTAACTAATGGAACCAATAATCATCATTAAAACATATTTAAAACATACATGAATCTATTTTTGGATCCACAATTATAAAAATTGATATTTTTAGATTAACTTCACAATATCATGCAATCTTTGGAGTGGGGATATGTATGCCCCAACTCTATTTTACATAGAGGGAGTTGTTAGCAGCTAGAAAAAAACCTCCAAGTTTCTCAAAAGAAGTTGATGGAAAAAAAGTGGCAACAGGGTCAACATGAACCCTCACACATGGACATGTGATGTGTTAGGCTCGACCAATCTTGAGCCACCACCCAAGATGCCACATTGACTCCTCGATAGGAATGCACACACGTTACACATACATGTTCTTAAGAATGAACACATGTTCTAGGAACATATGCACATTCTTGTTGGGTTAAAAGGGCCCATAACCATTTTTTTCCCATTCCAACAAGTGCACGATGCATTTGAGAGGTGATTGAGTGAGTTGAAGCCCTAAGATTTAATGACTAGGTGTCTACACAATTTTGATCCAAGTATTTATTCAGATGCAATTTCACATTTTTTTAATTTCATAAAATATTTAATTTCATGTTTTTGGTAATTTCCTAAGTTAATTTAAAAAATGAACATAACTTATACAAATTGCATTATTAAATTGCAGCATAAAAATTAACATGGAACCTCTACAAAACCAAAACTCAACACAACCACAAGAAGGCACACCAAACCCCAACCCCAACCCACAACTAATAAATTTAAACATGGAAATTGATGTCTTAGATCTACTCTTCAAGACTTACTAGAGAGCCCACTGAATTATTATTAGGTACTTCTTTGGACACCATTGTATGATCCATTGTAAGTGTCCAAGGGAAAATAACTAATATTTATGATTATAAGGATATGATACTTGAATATTATAGGACTAGCATAGATAAAAACCAAGTGAGATACTTGAACATTACAAAACGAGAATTGATTTCATTGTTCATTGATCCTAGAACCATACTACATCCACCAATATCCAAGAGATGTATTTATTTTAGGATAATTGGATGGATAGGTGGTTTATGGTGTTTGACAAACCTCCTTGCAATAATAGGGAGATGCCTCTATATTTCATTAGGAAATTATGGGTAGAGTTTATGTAGGGTCACCATGACAACTACTTTGACATTGGTAAATTCTATGGGGTGGGTTGTGGGTCTGTACATGAAAGATAAAATGTTAGGAATGACCCAATGCTAGGTCTTTGTCCTCCTAGGCAAAGGCATAGCCCCCTTGCTCAGTATCCTCTCATTGTAAATGGAATCACCTAGACATAGTTATCCATATCAACCTCGAATCAGAGCCTAATGTAGCATGACAAGTTTGTAGAAATATCTCGAGAGTAGGTACCTACGTTGGTAGATGAGTTAGTGTCAATTTCCACCATTGATGCAACAATGGATCTAACCTTCTGATGTTTTGTACCACATACATATGTATGTGTCACCTTTGATAAATTCACCATAGTAATTTGCTTATTCTCTGGCATCCTCAAATATAATGTTGTTGTGTTTCTACATGTTGTGGTACCATACGATGATGAACCATGTCCACCTACGATGGACAAGTCACCCCTTTCACAAGTATCATGTGTTGAGTTAAATATTGTTTAAATGTGAAATTTGTTAAATTGTTTTGGTTGAATTTTACATTTTTGTACTAATAAAAATATTATAAATATATATGCAGTTTGTTTCATCCACTACTAGGTCTCCTATACCACCAACATTCCATTCACCACCACTACTAACATTCTCCCCATCATCAATCCCCATCTATAAGACTAGTCTAGTCGTTGGCCACCCTGGCTCTTGGGATACCTCTTTCCACCCTAAGGATTTTACCATCACTCATACAATTTGTGGAGGCTTATTACCTCCCACCCCACCATATTTCCCATCATATCAATCCATAGTAGCCACACTTGTACACCACCCAACCCCACCACCTTTTCCATATGATGCATCCAAAATGGATGTACTCGTACATGACCCAATAGTTACCTCTATTGCATACCACACTATGCCATCCATTGAGGCTTCCACAACAAATTTTGGCTCAAAGAAGGTTTTATAGATTAGTGCTCCACTTGCTAGTGACTCGCCACCATTTCTCGAGTTATTCAGAGTGAGACTATTTGTTGATGAATTTTTATGTATCATGAATGGAATTGATTTTATGATTTTTTTTTAAATTTCATGCTTTGATCCTTGTGATTGTTGCAGGGTGGAATTTCTAAGAGATTAGGGTCATGAAGGAGGGACAAACCCTCACGATTGTTGGTATCATCTGCGATGAGTTTTCTTAGATTGAATTATAAAGTATCATTATAAATCTGTTAATTCATTGTGCAAAAAAACTTATAAGACTATTGTTTCTTTTTCTAATCTCCAAGGCAATGAGCCACGCCCAGGTGCATAAACACTCGAGGTCCTACTTCGAGTAAGAGAAAAAGTATTGAGTTTCAGGATGCACCTGATAGTTGTGAGGGTGGTAGTTGTGAATGAGTGACCACTGAATACCATTTTGTATCTAGGGAACCATATGTGCTCACATTTCCATGTTTGGGAACTTGTTGTCATATTGTATATTGGGCAAGATGTGTCATTTTGTAAATGTAAAGTTGAGATGATTTTTTAATATATATCAACACACACACACACATTTCATGGCGTGTGTTTTATGAATTGTAGTGTTTTTTTATTTGATGTTGATGAATGATGATTATGTTAATAATGCTAAAAATTCCATCATTTTCCATTATGATGAGAAGCTTCCAATTCCATATTTTTCTCTTAGAATCTATTCAAAATAGTTTTGGTCTCTAGTTCTCAAGCACACATATGACAAAGGGACACCCACATATTATAGACCTTAACAAGTATTAAAATATTCACATCATAATCCCATATACCAAGCTAAAATAAACCTAATAAAACCAAATACAAATTGTTCCAGCAAGATCCAGAGCTCTCCAGTAAAACCCACAAAAAAATTTCCAACACGACTTTCCAAAAATAGATCATAAATAATCCAAATATGCCCCTCTAAATAAACAACATGTCAGTGAACAACTATCAGGAAAAGGAAGGATGATGAAATTTGAAGTATTTCCTATTGATGTTTTCCTAGATGTGCCATTGACCGACATCCAACAATAATCTATCCTTGGGGGAAATCCATGTGCCATTTTTTTATTTTCCATGTAAACATGATGAAGAGATACATGACTAAAGCTATAAGAGAGTTTCTGAATCCCATGGAAAATAGACCTTAACATGCAATTATATAAATTATATAATGTAGTTAAATGGAACCATTTCTTATGATATTAGGTTTTTCATATCATATCATTTCATTTTCATAAATACTTATGCATCTCATATCTCAATACCTTCACACGTATTAGAAAATCATCTTATAATCAAACAATGTAGAAATCCTATGTGACTTACCATTTATATCATAAAATTTTCATTCCATTTTTAATCATAAATTTATTAGATAATTGTTACATAATTAATTATTAAAGTTATTACACATGTCTACTCATTTCATGTCCTTCTATCCTATCACAATCTCATATATATAAAAAAATGTGTCATCACTTTCTTAATCACATGTTTAATTGACATAACCATGCATGTTATCCCATGTCTTGAACTCATAACATGAATCAAATATATCTTAACCCAATAATAGAATCATACATGAATACCACAACCATACATGAATTACCCAGGCATATCTTGTTACCAAGGAATAAATTATGGATTCCTAATTATCAATTATGTTATTAACATAACAAAATCATCTCGTGCCTATCCTATCACTATAATACAAATCATACATTCTTTTTTATTGATTCATCTCATGCATATCCTACCACTATAATACAAATCATGCATTCCTTTTTATTGATTATAGTAAAAATCATATACAATTTTCATTGCATGTCTTGTTACCAAGAAATAAATTATGGATTATGTTATTAACATAACAAAATCATCTCATGCATATCCTACCGCTATAATACAAATCATGCATTCCTTTTTATTGATTATAGTACAAATTATATATTCATTTTCATTGCATGTGTTATCATTATAACACATATCGTGCATGCCTTTCCATTGCATTCCTATAAAATAAATCATCTCATGTTCCTTATCATGCCTTACCCTTACAAGTATTAGTATTTGCATAAGAATTATTTCCATTGGAATATTATGGGTATTCTTCCTCATTCATATATGATGAATTCTTTTGAGATTTCTTTTGATGATGATCCTAAAAGTTTTGAATCATATCCTACCAATATATCGCCTTCCTATTATAGTAGAAAAATCGAAAAATCATATTGTGACAAAACCAAAATGATATGAAATCCTACTATGGGAATGACAATCTTGTTTGATACATAGACGATACATAGACGATATGATTAGTATTCAAAATAGAGCTATGGCATCATAATATGTTTGAAGACATAGTTGTTGCATAGTTGATATGGTTGACCAACAAGTTAGTGACATCGACAAACACATGAGAGATTAAAATTGAGTATGTAATAAATGATTTGAAGTATGGACACCAAAAGGATCATGTCTAAATGTTTAGTTATATTTTTGGACAAGAAGATGATGGTTCATGGCCGGGTAATAAGACGACACTAGTATTTAACTTGCAAGTGAGATAAAACCTCAATTTTCATCTTCTCTCAAAGTGACTTGTTATTTTAGGTATTTTATTGCATTTTCATGCTCATTCCAACTCACCGATTTGGATTCTAATCCATTTACTTCTTGTTGTTACAACCACTAGGGATTGATCATATTGCAAGTAATTAGTTTATTTTAATGATAATACATGCATATAATCATTGTCTAACATCCCATACATATTTTATTCACTAATTGGAATCTTTTCCATTAAGTGTTACTAATTTTAGGACAACTAACTTGTTGTTGTTTCAAATTGAAAATATCGTTGAAGCAAATTGTCTTTTATCATAAGTTTGATTACAACATCCTTTTCTATTTGATAGATAGTGTCCCAAGGCTTATTTTCATTACTTAGATTCGTTCATTGACATTAAATACATTAGAACATCTCACACACATACACATGATCAATTACCTTGTATAAATTCATTATAACTTTTCCAAGTCACTAGACATGAAGAAACCCTAGTTACTACCACTAATTGACTCATAATTCGTCACCTACTATAAAATATCGCAAAAAATTCTGAAACATATGTGTGTGTGTGTCCATTGGATGTAGCTTGAGTGGTTGTGAGTAATTATTGTTACTCTCCCCACCCAAGTTCAATTCGTTGTAAGTGACATAATGTGCCCTTAAAATATTCTATAAGATTCTCTTGTGGTTTAAACTTTAATAGATGGGGTCCTCTAGAAGAAAAAATGGCCATTAAATTTCTCTGAAAATTTTGGTATATCATTGGTTTCAATTGTGGCTTCATTGTATATATGGTGTTAAGATCAATAGTTTAATAATTCCAAAAATTCCTATAGTATTTTATATATGTTTTTTCAAAAATACTTATTTGCATGATAATAAGTGTGATGTATGGAAGTTTGTGAAGACATCACACCATGAAAAAAATGATATCTAATAAATGTAACTCTATTCTCTCCTCAACATTAAACATGGTATCCATGAAATTATTTGCAAAAAGACATGGTCCTTTATGTTCCATACGATTATGTGTCTAGCAAATTAGAAGTTTTGTTGGCATTCAAGGTATGTCAAGTTTAAAGCTTTGAGAAACATATTAAAGGAATTGTATGGTTTGATCTTGGTTTCGATCCTAACAAATACACCCACACATTTTCCATGTGGCAATGAACAATGCTATAAGTGATCAATATAGTCAAAGCATGAAGCTTTGAGAAACATAAAAAGGAATTGTATGGTTTGATCTCGGTTTCGATCCTAACAAATACACCCACACATTTTCCATGTGGCAATGAACAATGCTATTAGTGATCAATATAGTCAAAGCATGGCAAGGTATGAAATTTTTGGTTTTTCAAACTTTGAGCAATGCTATAAGTGATCAATATAGTCAAAGCATGGCAAGGTATGAAATTTTGGGTTTTTCAAACTTTCTGTATATGAGTTGGTTTGAAATTATATTAAAACATACATGGAAATGGTTAATCAATGCATATGACATGTTTGATATAAGGGGTATGGTCATACCATTTGGTTTGTTCATACCCAAATGATATGGGTATAAGTTTAGACCCATTAAACTTGACATATTTGAGCGCTACAGGAAATGGATGGTTATTATAGTGCATAAGCATGAGTTTAAAGGTTGATTTGATATGTTTGTCATAACAGTGATACATGATACGTATGAGTTGGAACTGTTGAGTTTTGGCATATGCGTATGATATAGTTGATGGTTGAAATATCAATGTAATGGGGAATGAATTGGCCATGCAATATGAGAGGATGTGGGAGTTAATGTCTACAGGCCCACAATTTACCATCTCTATTGGCTATGGTTATTTCCATTTCATTTGTTTTTGATAATGGAGAAATAGTTACAACTTGGCTTTGAAAGCTGGCCTCATGTTCGTTGCAACCGTCTCGGCCTTCACAAGTGGTATAAAACCAATTTCAGACAAGGTACGTACTCACAAACTTCTAAACATCATTTGCAAAAGGTTTTTGTTGTCAAATGAAATGAAGTAGTTGTGACTCTAAATTTGTTGGTAATGATTTTGAAAGTCCTTCTCTTCCCTACCTTTCGCTCTTAAAAAGAAATTGTTTGAATGTTTGGATGCATCTTGTGGGTTTACTTGAAAAACAAGTATGCTTACTCTCTTTTGTATACATTTATTTTCCTGAATTCATATTACCATTTTTCATTATTCCTGGAATATTTTTGAAAATAATGGGTTGTAAGGAAAATGGTTTGAATCCATTTCTGTTATTGTTTAAATTTGTTGAGTTTTGACCTAGGTTCGAACCCAGGTCTTAATTTCTCTGTTCACTAGTGTATATATATGCCACCAACATGGGGAGTAATCTTTGTATGAATGAATTTGTTTAAGAATATATATTGTACTCGTTACAAACTGAGTTCATTTCCTCATTTAGTTTCTATTAAGAAAGCGCATATCGTGCTCACTATTAACTCTGTTATTTTTCAAATATTGAGGCCGTGCACCCATTTGTTTTTCTTAGTGGCCTATACTAATCTTTTTGGTTCTATTTCAACTATACCCTGACTTGCATACCAGCCTTTGCATTATTTTTAGAGCCACAATCTTGAATGGCCATGGTTACGTGAATTGGGTGTGGATGAGATTATGTGACAGTTGTCAATTTTCCATTCATGAAGAAATCAATATCTAAATATTATATGGGGTTTGAATTGTCAATTAGCAAGCGAAAATATATTTTGGCAATAGAAATGGGATTAAAAGGCATGATAGCCCAGTGAAAAGTTTATTTTATTTTAATTACATAAACTAGGAATTTTTCCCCTCATTATTTTATCATTATTTTATCATTATTGATGCATTATTCTCTTATTATTCCAATCATATTTAATATAAGTTCCAAGTTATTGCCCCTCAATTTATGTAGTTTAAAATATTTGTTAAGAGGATTTATTGAATATTTATTCATTATGGAAAACCTGTATATGGCATTGATTTTACTTTTTAGTCTCAATATGATATATGGGAAGTTTTGATATTTAGATTTGGTTGTTGTAAACTAAAATTATATACAATTTGGAAATATAGTATTTGGTGAAAAGGATAATTTGGAATACAATGATTGTTCTGATGAATTGTATGGAATTAAAAAAAAAAATGTCATACATATTATTATCTCTATTATGGAAAATTGTACAATCTTATGAGCATAAATGATTGACTATATATGAAAAATGAACATAATTTTTTCATGCATTCCTTTCATTTCATGTCATTTTTCATAAATTACACTACCTTTATCATTTTAACCTTGTCATATATTTTCATTTTCATTTATTCCCTTGTTCAAAAGAGATAATAGACTATTCATATGAAGAGAATTTCACAAGTATACAATTCATATTTTGAAAATTGAAAAATGAGATGGATGTATGTCATTTATGGATTTTCTTCCCTATTTACATTATTCATACTCATTTATCCATTGCATGCTTGAATTACTATGTTATTCGTGGCGCCATAGCTAAATCATTTTTAACAAAATTGCAATAGATGTTTATGATGTCGTGTCTTGTATTTTACTTTATGATGTTTATGATTTGTATTTGGGCAAATCCCAACAAAATATCACCAAATATTGCATAACTATAGGAAATCCTACCACTCTCACCTTAATAATAAATCCCCTCGTTTTAGTGATGGAGGAGGTCCACCACAAGGGAGGCTTCCTTGATGACCTCAAGGGATCAAAGTGGCAAGTTTTTTAGCCATGCCCATTGTCCCCTCTCTTCATCACCTAAGTCAGAGGTCTACATCTGTGAAATTGAGGAAGACAAGGATTTTTCGAGTACCTTCCTGGAACAAGAACAATTATAGCATATGTATAGTGATTCCCAAGTAACAATACATTATTAACACCTCAATAGACAATAGATAATAAATACTTATTAACACTAGTGCAAAATTACAACAATACAATAATTTACAACAATAATTATGATTTTGTAACAACAAGAAGTTAAAGAGATCAGAATTGCATGAAATTACAAGGAAAATGTAGCACATATCCAATAGATCAATGTTGAATTATCCTAAACAATTTTTTATTATGTTAGCTAGGGTTAGACTAGTATATGAAACAAAATGAAGTAAATTAGATGGTTGTAGCAAATATTTTCAACAACAACAATAAAATTAGTGAGTTAGACTAATTTAGAGTTAGAAAAATTAGTAGAAATTATTAGAGAATAAGAGTTGAGTTTTGTTTGATCAAATTCCTTCACAAGAGAGAAAGTGATCTAGTGTCGTTTGGGCTATAGAGTCTTTTGTAACAACAATAAATATGCAATTGGAGAATGATGATAGAAATGTCTAAGAGAAAGGGCTTGAGATATTAGGTGCTATCACATTAGGGTCATAGATTTAAAGAAGAGGTTTCTATAGTGCAAGCACTTTTTGGATCTAGAAACTCATTCTTCCCTTATTATATTCTTCAATAATGTCACAACAAGTGTCTAGAATCAAACTCCTAAAGTGATGGCACTTTAGGTCTTTAGGGGTTTAACCTAGGTGGGATTTCCTTCACAAATTAATGGATGCAATTATACTTGTGAGAGGAGGAAGAACCTTATGCTCCTATATTAAGGTTTTAACCAAGCAATAAATCTTCAATACGAGCAAGTAAACTCACAATAAAAAATTAATGACATGAAATTGAATAAATTTACTTACTTCACCAAGAAAATGATAAGAGAAAATCTTGATTGCAGAAAGTTCCTGCAAAAATCAACAAAGAGATATCCAAATTTTTCCTCCAAAGGCATGTGCATGAGTAAAAGAGACCAATAACCAAAAAATGGGAAAAAATTTCAGCCCTCACTCTCACATGTGTGAGAGAAGTTGTGATGATAAAATGATTTTTTGGATAGTCATATTTATATGGGAAATCCTAACCATGAAAAGACTCAACTGAAAATTCATGTCTTTTCACAAGGGGTCCTACTTCTTAGTTTCCCCCTTTTAATTAAAAAAAAAAAAAAATTACATAAGATAAAACCCTAGAAGGGTGACATCATGCTCTAAGGGAGTGACATTGAGCTCTATAGAAGGTGATTTTGAGGCCTATCAAGGACATACATCAAGTCATATAGTGCTAAAGTTCCATGCCAAGTGTCCTCCTCCACTAAACCACCTCTGGAACCATCTCCATCAAGATATAGCCCTCCAAGGGTGATGTCATGGGCTAGGAAAGTGACATCTAGGCCTCCAAATGCCAACGTCCAAGTGAAAATGGTGGAAGCTAATAATATAGTCATGCCAAGATCACTCCAAAGGAAATGCCATCCACCCTCAAGGTGAAACATCCATCATATCCCCATGAATACCTTTTCACCGAGCAAGGCGATGCAAAGAAAAACATATGCACCCTCCAAGTGTCCACAAGTCACAACAATCATGCAAAGTAATCCATATTTAATACAAGAACCATTGAAATATGTGCATCAAACCCCCCCTTTCAAATTAAACAAATTCTTAAAGACCTTATAAGTTTTTCCTAGTTTAGGTATGGGAGGAGTGTCATGGTTCCATATTAGGTATGCCTATTGCCAGGTCAGGGGATGTTTCCCAAGAGGAACATATCTAAGTCATGCAGTGATCTTGAGTTACCCAATATTTACATGCCACCTTTTTCCAAACCCCTTTTATCCATCTTTCTGATCCCTACTTTCATTTATAATTTACAACTTTGAGGGTCCCCCTTTAAGTGTTTCCAATATTTAGCATTACTTTTGGTAGTGGGGTGAGCACTAAATGAGTAGAGATCAAGTTGGATCAGATCTTGATGGTCCTTATTTTCTATTTTCACTTCATTTTTAGCATCATTTAATTATTATTTTATAGTAGTTTCAATCTACCTCTGGGCCATCAACCCCTTCTTCTTGTGAAATGAAGTACAATCCCTTCTTGAGTCAATGAACCTACAAACCCAAAATATAAGGAAATGGAGGGGTAGAACGATGGAAGGTAGTAAGTATGGACGGGAGTGGTACGATGACCATTCAAAGAAACACCCATTAGAAACCATTTTCCCGAGGGTGGCCTACTTACTAGGAGACCATGCCATTCACCGAGGTGAAAATAGACAAATGGTACAAATTTCAAGAAAATGTTTGACAATAAAGAAAGTATCATTTACAATATGATCAAATGATTCAAGTATTAAAATGACACTTACCATGATACCATACTTGTTACCTCATGGAGCAACACCCATTGTCTTCTTGGACCAATTCTATGTAGTGGGTGTTGCTCTACTGTTGATGATGAACAATGAGGCACTCATGAAGAAGAGGGCCCTTCGGGCTCTGCTGGTCAATTTGACTCTTGAAAATCCATGTCTTCTACCTATGGGCCTCGAGACATGATCTCGTTAGTTACTCCTAGACTGGGGGGGTAACATATGACTCCTACTTGGGGACATGTGCTCTCCCTAGAGGGCATGATAACCTCAAAATCTCTCAGTATTATCTATGCCTACACACTCAGGAAGAAATATCAGAGTACCCAAGGTGGCACTATTACCGCTTGTTCATATGAAAAAATGATGCTAACTATCATAATAAAAACTTGAAAAGAAAACTTTAACAATTTTATTCTAACATATCAATATGAGCATGAGAATGTAAGATACAAAAATGAAATGATGTAAGAAAAGAATATGTAAATCATAATAATGTATGAAAATCAAAGAAAAATGCAACTATACTATGAAATATGCAACATATAAGATGAAATTCGTGATGCAAATGCCTAACATAACCTACCTACAAAATCTAGGTTAGTCTCAATGCTAGGTATAATCATATAATTGGTACAATCATACTAGCATCGTATCACAATGCCTACCCTTGCGATTCATGATAAACCAAAAAGAGCATAAGTCAAGAACAAAAGGAACATGAGTTACAACATACATTATATCATAAATAATTATAAATTCTAACTCATGGAGGTGGGAAAGTGGAACAAGATTATGCCAAGTCACATTAGCAAAATAATGCTCAATCCATCTCTGAATAGGGTTTTGATAAGATAAATACTTATAAGGTTGGATCAAAGATTCTGAAGGTTGAATTCCCTAGATAGTATCTTCCCCTGAGGATTGAGAAGGGATGGACAAGAATCTAGAGGACGATTGAAAATTAATTGGGGGTGTTACACATTATTTTGGTCACCTCAGTGATCAAATGACGACATGTGCTTAACTCACTTCCATGTTCCCTTAACACATTAAAAGAGACTTTCTCCATGAGAAAATTTGTTTTCTTTTCCTCCCTCAAAAACTATGACAAGGAAGATTGTCGCACCTTGTTATATGCTTGGGGTGCAACAATTATTGATCGTCGCATGTTGTACAAAAGATGGGTTGCGGCATCGTAGCAGGTTGACTATGCATAGGGTGTGATGATGCTTAAGCAAGGGAAAAATCAAAATTTATGAATGTTCTATATGGGAATCTTCTACAAGATGAGGTGGCCTCCGATCGGTTTGGATCTTACTCACTTATTTGATTTAGTGGGATCATCCTAATCTCCTCATCCATTCCTCTTTCACACTATATAAAGAGGGATCTCAAATTGGAAAAGGATAAGGTTGAAAAGGTTAAGGTTTTCATATGCATGAAGAGTTCTTCTATAGATTATACTTGAGATAGCTTTGCTTTAGCTCTCTAATTTAGATTGTGGATCTTTTTCATCAAAGGCATTGGAGAAGAGGTGTGTGTGTTGGAGCAAAGAGCCATTGAAAGGGATCTTGCAACATCAAGGCATAGATTGTATTCTCCACATTCCATTTTAATATAATGCAACAATACATTTCCTCCCTATAAAGGTGTCTTGGCTTTTATTGTATAACTCCATGATCTTATACATATAATTCATTGGAATATATATATATATATATATATATATATATCTTTGTTCTCTCTCTCTTTGTTGGTTTGTGATTCTTAAACAGGTTCACCATCCCACAAATACAAAGACAGAGTGACAAGGATGACACTAGCGAGGATAAAACGTCATTTAAAAGGTATGCCACTTGTCCCTCTATGAACATGTTTATATGACAATGAATTCTAAGGTGAAGTTTGTATTCTGTCTTGTTTTGTTCTAATTTCCTGTGGAAGTTTGGGAGATTAGTTTGTGTCCGCACTTACCGATTTGTCCTATAAAAAAATTGGCAACAATACCGGGGATACGACCTCTTTTGTTTTTTTCCTTCTTATTTGAATTTAACGTACATTATTTTGATCAATTTCATTCTCTAAGTCAGTGGGTGATCCATCTTGACTCCCTGGTCTTGAAGGTTCATTGAGAAATTTTGTCATTCTTCCCAATTTTCTTTATATTTAGATATCGTCGCACCGTGTCATATTTAAAGCATGTGACGATTCTTTATCATCTCACTCTACTTGTGCACACTAGGGTGATGACATCGCAGTTTTCCTTGTTGACATCCTACGATGATCCTAGATCGTCGCACTGTACCTTTCTGCAGTATGCGACGATTCCTGTAGGAATTGTTGGGTGACAATCACTTTTCTTTTCTTTGCCCATATTTATCTTTACTTCCTGGGATGAATTTTTGGCACTGGTGAATGATTGGTTTACAACTTTTAAGCCTGGATTTGATTGATTTTCAAAGATTGAGAGTCTTCTTTACAAGCTTTGCAAGTTTTATTTCTTGAATTCTTGTCGCAAGGGTATAATCTCAAGACTTTGTTCTTGGGTGCTTCTTTGATAAGTAGTTCTTGATTTATTTTGATTTTTGGATTGATTTTAACTTTTAGATTGTTGTTGATTAAGAGACAAAAAAAAAAAAATCATTCAACAAAAGGTTTTCTTATCATTTCATTTTTGCTCTCCTTGAGAGTTTGATTTGGGAATTAGTGTTGAGAGTTCATTAGTCTTGTTAGACCATTATTTCTTTTTTGGATTGTGTCTCTGTTCTGATTTGAAAAAGAAAGGACTGAAGTGTATTCTTCTAGTAGTCTTTGTAAGAAAATATTTGCATTCAAAATATTTGTCAAAAGAGAAAATTGGAAAAGTTATTAGTTTTGATTGTTTGGAATCCATATCATTCAAGGATTGAGAAATTGTTCTTTGTAGCTTTTGTACTCTGGAAAAGAGAAACCCCCTCCCTATTATAATTAGATTTCATTGAATGAAACGTTTTCATTTCATCTCTTGCATCGTATTAGGTCAAGGTCAAATATATCATCAGTTTCACTTTTGTTTCCCTTTTGAGTAAATAACAGTCTTTAAAATACAATGTAATTTTAAAATCTATTAGCAACTTTTATTTTATAGAACGTTTCTACACCAAAATTAGATAGGATAGCGCTTTGGAATAGGTTGTAAGGCACACTCTCCAAAGCATCAAAACACACTATAGTATCTTATGTGTAATACCCCAAGGACGTGCCCCAGTTATATTAAGAATTGTAATCATGTTTTGTAGGCTGGTGAGCCGAGTGTTGATAAGCTAGTGGGATTATCTGTTTATTAAGATGGAGAGCCTAAGTGTTAAAGGCCAGGACCCTATTTTTGTATATGTAATTATGTAGAACATTAATAAAGATTAAACATCATTGTGTGCAGACCGACCACGAAGAAAGAGTGATGGGGGACTAAGCTTCCACAGGGTCGGTAAGGGAAAGGGGGAAAAAAGGTTGGAAAGAGGAGGCTAAGTGTTTGAGCCTAGGGTCTAAGCTAAAGGGATTACCTCTAAAGGGGATAATAATTTAATATTATTTTCTAAAAGGATAAGGTGGTCAATTGACCAAGTGTTGTCCTAAGTTCCTAGAAAAGGAATGTATGCAAAATGGAGTGCATGCAGCTCCAAGAAGATAGGTATCGACTTGGGAGCATGCAGTTAAAGCTGAAGAAGTCAGTCGTGTTGGGGGTTCTCTCTTGCATTCTCCCATCCTCCACCTAGGTTCTCTTTCCATTCTTCATCCACTATCTAACTGTGAACCCGAGGCATCCATCACAGATCTCTAGAACCAGTAACCCATGAGTCAAATCGTGTTGGGGGTCTATCCATTCTTCCAGTTGCAGTCTTAACTCAAAACCTGGATGATCGACCTCTGCATTGATTCCTTGTCATGACCCTGAAACTAGTGGAAAAACCATGGACTGAGTCATGTCTCCTGTGAAGACTAAGCACCCTATAAATGTCTAAGGCGTGTCGTGTCATAATTATTGGTTGTTGCGGCCACACAGTTCCTTGAATGAGTGTGGCTTATTGTCGCCAGTTGTTTCTTACTGAGCCATGTTGTTTCTTAGTGTTGACTATTGTCATTTTTGGATGTCCATACCCAAATTCATGTTGCTTCTTTCACCCGTGAGTTAACCGAATTGCTATTGTTGTTGCTATTATCCTCACCTTGCAGGAATTGGGTTGAAACTGGTTGAAGAAGCAGGTTTTCAGGCCCGTGGTTGAAGAGGCAGGTTGTCAGGCCTATGTGCATCTCTCTCCAAGTGAGAGAGTTTGCTGGGAAGTGGTGTTCTCCTAGAGAGAGTCCAACACCAGCTACGGAGCTCTGAGAATTCATGATCTGGCCTATTGTCGAGACCCTGAGAGGTAGGTGAAGAAGTCGATGGACTATGTGACAGTGAAGGTGTATACTCCTGGGTGGAACAGGCATGTGGGAAATGAGAATCCGTGAGTAGTGGGTGTAAGAAGGATTTTGGAGAGAATCCTTCCAGTTGCACTGTGTAGTTTCCTATAACCTCAGGATAGTCTAGGATTCCCTTGCCCTGGGTGGAGCTTAGTTCCAACTCGGGGGTGACCCACTGCTGAGCGTGATGAGCAGTGAGGTCTATAGCTGGGAGGTTCGTGGAAGGTCTGCACGTAGTTGGTGGTGTTACTCCAATTGAAAAGATAAGTATCAGTCTATGCTTAATTTATATGTTATTCATGCCTGTGATGCTTGAATGCTATCATGTATTTCTTTGCATATATGAACTATTGTTAATTCCTTTGATTTTGTATGGTAGTAGTAATTATGTGATTATTGTGATTAAGTGTTTTTAATTTCGATTAAAATGCATATATTATATAAGTGTATATTCTACAGTGGTAGCATTACTCGGTCTTTGTGTTGGTCGGGTATGTTACATTTTGGAATCAGAGCTAAGTAAAGCGTCTGAGTAGTGGCATTTCTAGACCTGTTGGTGGTTGGGGATGTTACAAATTGGTATCAGAGCATGGTTTCAACAATGAGCCTGGATGGGCCATGCTAGTGGAAAATAAAGCAAAAGTTTCAAAAGAATTGTTGTCTAAGTAGACAAAATTCGAGTTCAGAGCCAAGGCTTTAACACCAAAACTGGATGGTATGGATAAGTGGTCATTGGACCCAAAGTTTCAGGTGGAAATTGTGTCTGGAGGAACCAATTTCAAATATGTAGTTCATATTTCAAATAATAATTATATGTTTGATCATGGTTTGAATGCGTAAACTGATGAAGTATTGAACAAGTTTCAATTTTCTCTCTTCTTTGAGTTTTTGAGTGCAAGGAGTGCACATTGTCCACAAGGAGTGCATTGACAGAGGTAAGTTAACCTCAGAGAATCTTAGGAGATATACCATTGAAACTTCATTAGAAGAAGTTTAAGGAGTGCACAGGAAGAACTTTGTGTTGAGTTCAGAGAGAGATAAAGTCACTGAGAACTCTACAGGGCTTTGTCAGGCGGGCATCGAGTGAGTGAAAGTGTGCACAAAGAGAAATCTTTTTCGAATTTAGGGAGAAGAGTATCAGAGGAAGATATTCAGAGAGTTGTTGAAGACTCTGTAGAAAACACTCAGCAAGGTGTACATGGAGCAGAAGGTTTCTAGGAGGGCACACAGTTTTTCTTTGAAATGAAACAGAAGGGTTGAGATCCTTAGGTGATCCAAATTTATGTAGGAACACAATGAAATACAAAAAGACACATAAACACAGAAATGCAACGGAAATAAGACTTCATTTCATTAATAACAAATGACTAAAATATGCTTACAGACGGAATGGAAATAAACTAGCTAGGGCGCTTGTAGCTTATCTCTGAGAAGAGATGTGGCGGCTACTGGCCTCTGAATTGTGTTCCAATGAGGCTCGAAGGCTTATTATTATTGAGAAACAATGGAAAACCCTAAACATCCAAATACCTAACCCTAGCAGATGAAACGCCAAGACTATGGGCCCCGTTTGGGTAAGTTGGTACATCAACTTCCCGAGGACGTAACTTTGGCATACGATCTCCATTTGACGCGTTCTATAACTCGTTAGAAATATCTATCTGAGGAGTAAAAATTTTGGGTGAGAAACATTGATCCACAATATATTTTTCTCCCTGTTTTCCCAAAAAATGTTGTTTAAGGCCTCAAAACGGCTCTAGAAGTTCAGGACCCGAAAAACTGCTAAAAATAGTAAATTGTGCGGAAACTGAAAAACTGAAAGAAGCAATGGTGGGGATCCAAGTGGAATAGGCAGGTGGCCACAAATATACACATGGATCATTCCTCCCCCCTTAGGAAGAAATGGTCCCCATTGCGTTGAGTTCCTCCATGAGATGAGGAAACTTCTGTTGAACTTGGTCCCTGGTGAGCCATTTGCCTTAGTGAAGGAGTTGGCCTACTTTGACAACTCGATATAGCGGTATCCTTTGTTTTTGGGTGTGCTTGATCTGTGTATCCGTGATATGATCAGTTCTTGCTTGTTCCATGCAGTCTGGATTTAACTTTGTTGGTGTGAGTTGTTCTGCCATGTTGGATGTGTCTAGTAGAGGTGGAAAGTAGGGCCGAAGGTGGTCCACATTGAACACTGGGTGCAAACCAAGGAATGGTGGAATGTTGAGCTCAAAGGCATTTTCCCCTATAGCCTTGGTGAGGGTGTATGACCCATATCGGAGCGGACGAAGCTTTCAATGGGATCCAACGAGGCTTTCCTTTTGCAAATGCAGCCACACTTTGTCGCCCACCTAGAAGTTGTGTGGTACCCGATGTTGATCATGTCACTGCTTGTACTTAGCATTGGCTTTGTCCAAGATGTCATGAACCTATTGGCAGATGTGTTGAATGTGCTCAATGAAGTTGTTTTCCTTATCCTCTTCAGACTGGACATGAGCTTAATCTTCCTGAGTAGCCACAAATGGCATGGCTATGTCAATGGGACATATTGGCTAGAATCCCAAGCCCACTTGAAAGGGGTTGGGGCTGGTTGAGCTATGGAGAGCCCGGTTGTAGCTATGTTGTACATAGGGGAGGCTCTCATGCCATGTGCATGGATTCTTTGAATTTTACATGCGTAGAATGTGTACGATCATTCGGTTGACAACCTCTGTCTGGCCATCAGTTTGTGGATGGAAAGCTGTGGACTTGGTGAGATTGGTGTCCAACATCGATGAGAGGCTAGAACAAATTGTACTGAGGAACCTACTGTCCTGATCTGAGATGATAGACTGTGGGATCCCAAAGTGTACCCACACTCATTCAAAGAAGATTTTAGCAGTGGCTTCTGCTGTGATATTCCTCTTGCAAGCCATCATAATGGACATCTGCGATAATCGGTCAACGACCACAAAAACATAGTCATTGCCATGCTTAGTAGAAGGAAGTCCCGACATGTGATCCATAGAGATGGATTCCCAAAGTCGACTAGGGGTAGGAAGCGGAGTATAGAGGCCTTGCTTCTTTATGGTCGGTTTGGCAATGGCGCAAGCAGTGTAAGACTTGATGTACTTCCTGACATCTTGTCAAAGGTTTGGCCAATAGAAATACTTTTGTAGTACTGCCACGGTTTTCTCGACCCCGAAATGCCCAGCGACGCGACTATAGTACGCCTCCCAAATCATCTTGGCACGCTCGCTTAAAGGAACACAAAGGTGTCCCAGGTGACAAATCAGGGCATCCTGGAGGTGAAAATTGGGAACTTTCTTACCCTCCAAGAGTGTATTTTATGTGTGGTCGAATTCTAGATCACTTGTGTAGAGAAGCGTCCAATCAGAAGTCTTGTGCCCACAAGAGTTGAGCATAGTGGTTAGCACCATGATGGGTGGTTGACTGAGGTAGCCTGCAACATTATTGGTGTTGCCTTTTTTATACTTAATGTTCAGATGAAACTGTTGCAGGTATGTGGACCACTTCTGATGGTGATCGTTCTACAACTTCCCTTGTGTCTGTATGAACTGCAGGGGTCAGTGGACTGTGTGGATGATCATTTCCTTTCCCAAAATGTAATTCTTCCATTGCCGACAAGCCTGCACAATGGAATACATTTCTTTGTCATAAGTGGGATACTTCCGGACTGTTACAGAAAGTGTCTCACTGTGATATGCCATTGGATGCCCATGTTGAGTAAGGACTTCCCCAATAGCATAGTCAGAGGCATCTGTCTCGATCTCAAATGGTTGTTGCAAGTCTGGTAATGTGAGCACTGGTGCAGAGCAAAGGCGATGCTTCAACTCCCCGAATTCCTTCTGTTGAGATTCAAACCAAAATAATTTTTCTTTAGCTCCTCCCTTGGTGACTTGAATCAAGGGCCAAGTGATATGAGAGAATCCCAACAAAAACCTGTGGTAGAAATTGGCAAGACCTAAAAAGATGCGGAGCTTTGTTAGGGTGGTGGGGGCTGGCCAATCTCAAATGACTTGGATATTTGTTGGATCCACATGCACCCCCCGCTCATCAATAATGTATCCCAAATACTGAACCTGGGTTATGCCAAAAGTGCATTTCTCCAAATTGGCACACAACTTGTGTTGTCACAGTGTTTGGAGGACTTGTCAGATGTGGTGGAGGTGCTCTTCCCAAGTCTGGATGAAGATCAGAATGTCATCCAGGTACACCACTACAAATGAGTTGGTGAATGGTCGTAGGATGTCGTCCATTAGCCTCATGAAGGTTACAGGGGCATTCGTCAACCCGAAAGGCATGACCAACCATTCGAAAAGGCCCTCCTTAGATTTGAATGCAGTCTTCCACACATCAGAGGGTTTGATTGGTACCTGGTGATACCCAGACTTCAATTCAATCTTGATGAAATATTTTTCCCCCTTGAGTTGGTCCAGAAGGTCATCAATCCGTGGGATCGGGTACCTATTCCGGACAGTGATCTTGTTCAGTGCCCGATAGTCAATGCAGAGTCTCCAAGTCCCATCCTTCTTCTGCACCAATACAATCAAGCTCCCACAGGGCGATGAACTCGGCAGGATGTGACCTTTCTACAATAGCTCCTGAATTTTCCTCTTGATTTCTTTATTCTCTAGGACAAAGCGTCGATAGATGGGTCCATTGGGTAGCGGCGCACCTGGGGTCAGATCGATGGGGTTCTTGACCTGGCAGTGTAGAGGTACCCCTGTGGGGGAGGTGAAGATGTCCTTGTACTCCTCCACGACCTTATCCAT
>JASDQU010010982.1:70305-88934 GCA_032191745.1 Picea mariana | reverse complement strand
CTGCTCAATCTTGGCAGCATATCGGTATGCCACACCAAGCGAGGAGATGTCGAGGAACTCCATTTCCTCCTGAATGTATCTATGCAGACAACTACGGTACTTTAACACAAAATGTTTCTCTGAATCTTTGATACCCAACTTTGTGTGTAGGGTATGAAATAGATTCGTCATCTCATGCACATCTTGGTCCCTTTGCTGTCGCAACGTAGTCCATTGTATGTATTTTTCCTCATAGCTCCTCACGGGATAATATTGTTTCTTGATGGCATCTCAAAAAGAATTCCAAGTGGGTGTGGATGAGAACAAAGAGGGTTCTCCCTTTCCCTCTTGCTCCGAGTAGGTTTCCCATCAGTCCTTGACATGGGGGGCGGCTTTGAGGAGTGCAAAAATAATCTTTTCTTGGTCGGAAAAGTCATGAACCGAGAAATATCCTTCTAAAAGATTCAACCATCTATCTACGGCATCTGCATCTATTTGGCCGTCAAATATGGTAATGTCAAATTTTACTTGTACCTTAAAAGGAGTGGCGCCTCCAGAGTGGCTTCTGGATGTCGATGCGCTACCAGTCGAAATCCGTTGAAGAATCTGGGCAAAGTTGTCCATCATCGCATTCCTTTGTTTCTCAAGGGCCTCCTCGAGCAACATTTTGATAGGATCTCCTGCTCCCTCATCTTTATTTTCTTCCCCCATGGGTGGTCGTCAGGGTTTGCGAGGTTGATCTTGCAAAGGTTCAACCAGATCGAGCCCCAACTCCTTATACCCTGATCTTGTTGGGGACATGCAAAGAAGGATCGAGAATGAGCAGACCGCTCTAATACCACTGATCCGGATTTATGTAGGAACACAATGAAATACAGAAATACACATAAACATAGAGATGCAATGGAAATAAGACTTCATTNACATCAACTTCCCGGGGACGTAACTTTGGCATACGATCTCTGTTTGACGCATTCTATACCTCGTTAGAAATATATATCCGAGGAATACAACTTTTGGGTGATCAATAATGATTTATGATCCATGATGCTCTCTGTTTTCCCAAAAAACATCGTTTAAGGCCTCAAAACGACTCTGGAAGTTCAAGACCTGAAAAAATGCTAAAAATAGTAAACTGTGTGGAAACTGAAAAACTGAAAGAAGAAATGGTGGGGGTCCAAGTGGAATAGGCGGGTGGCTACCAATATCCACCTGGATCATTAGGAGACTAAGTAAATCAAAAATATCAGAAGAGATAATGAAAGGAGTGCATAGGAGACAGACTCATTCTAATTCCTAAAGCTCAGAAGAGATAACACATACAAGATCAAAGACAAGATCCAAGAGGCAGACTCGTAGGAGAAAGATCAAAGGCCAAAGCCTTTGAACACTGAAAAAATATTCCAAGGTGGAAGAAGTCAAAATATCAGGAGGAGGAACGATAGTAACCATCATATCGATTGTGGGGAGGAACCCATACCATTAGATCAACGTCCAACAGAACAAAGGAAGCACAGAGGAGAGGAACATATCCCATCTTTTGGGTTTGAGCACAAAGGACCAGCAACCATTGGATCCGGAGGTAAGCACAGAATAATTAACCCTTGTGTGCACAGGAGAGTGGACTTGTCAAAGTCTTGAAGTCCTGAAGTAATTTGGGACCGTCCATCGTCAAGGAGGACTGGTGGTGTAAGATCCACAACTTTGGAATTTTGTGGACAAGAACGACGAGAAACAGTCAAAGTAAATCTTGGTAGTTGATCACCAGGGGATACGTGCCAGTAGATTAGAGGCTCCAAAAAATCACTTCAAGAGTTTAGTTTGAGTTTTTAAATCGTCGAAGCCCAAATAACTGAAGCAGTTAGGATCTGTTGATCTGGGTTGTACAAGTGTCACCATATCATGACTTTGGAGAATCGTACTCCCAGGATTTTGTGAAGTTGTGTTTCGGGATGTCCCGAAGCACCAAAGCCCAAAATGTCTAGGGGTCGTTGATCTGAAGGAGGGAACGTGGATCATTGATCTGTGAGGAGACACGTTTAGGACAAAGACTCATTCCATTGGACAGATGTTGATCTGAAAGTGGACATGTGGCGCCAGATTTGGAACTTCGGGTGCAAAGCACTCCAGAGGAAAGTATAGGGTGAAAGCGTTGAAGTTCCGAAGGAGATCTTGATCGTTGATTGAGGAGGAGGTCAAAGGACCATTGATCTGGTCTTGGTTGGAAAGAGTCGAATTCCCAGAGAGAATCGGGGTTGTTTATTTGGAGAGGACGCGTGGTAGAAGATCTATCACTCCAGGGAAATTCATTCTGGAGATTTGTGTGTGTGGAGACATGAGAAGTCCTGAAGGCCAGAGAGCCAGATTTCATCAGTACCGCCCGATTGTTGAGGACATGTGTCATTAGATCTCCCACTTTGGAATATTGTCATATGGGGAAAAGAAGATAGTTGAGAGTTGAAACTCTCGAGGGTCGGAGAGCCAAAATCAACCATACCTATTGATTTGGAAGGGATCTACGTGATGACAGATCGTGTAGATCTAGGATCGCATGTGGAAGGAGGAAAGAAGGTAGAAAAGGGAAGATATATAGCAGTCGTTGATCATGGATCATTGTCAAAAGAGAGAGATCAACAGTCAGGAAGAATTGTGAGGCCAGAACATACTTGGATATTAATTTTCCTTGAGTGGGCCGCAATTGAAACCACGGTATCGACGAAGGCATACGTGGCGCTTTGTAGTTAATTGTAGGGAGAAACGTGGGCTGGCCTAAAATCACCCTTAGACACGCCCGCAGTCACATATTTCTGTAAGGTTAAAACGCAGGGCCATATGAAGGAAGGGGCTAATGAAAAAGGTGCTAGCGCCTAAAACTTGGCATTTTAGAAGTGCACAGACAGAGGTCCCGAGTATCACAGGACCTGCGCCTTAAGCAAAAAGGAGGCCTGTGTATAATTTTTTGGGGTTTAATAAGCAGCCTGACGGGTCGATCCGAATCCAAAAAAAGAAAGATCCTAGACCCAGAGGTTGTGCATCCCCGAGGAGAGTAGGGGGGGTATGTATCAATATGGATGTGTAGTTTTGCAAATGTACATGCTTGGATATGCATATAACATGCTGGTGAACTTAGAATAGTCTTTTATTATGAAATAATGTTTTAGTATGACTAAAGGATGGATTATGTATTATGTGGATTTTTTTGTTTCTTATCATTTCCATCGAGGTGAAGACCCATGAGGATGGTAGGAATGGTGATCAAAATGATGAAGGGCGAAGTCTGTGAGATTCTACAAATATCAGTTGGTCATACAACAACAAGTAGGTTGGTAACAACCAGGAAGGTATGCATTTAGTTTTTGTTGATTCATAGATGTTGAAGGGGATCGAGCTAAGTATTCCCTTAGTTAATTTTCAGTATTTAAATTGATATGTAATGGTTGAAGGCCTAGAGTGTGTAAGTGTTGTTGATGCTAGAATGCACTGAGATAGAATGTTAGTTGCATATTATGTTATGATTGGTTATAGGATCAGAACCAGGTTAATTCACGAGACATACTCCTTATATAACAATGAACACCCATAGATCCATGAGTGACAACCCAAGAGGTTGGAGGTATCACTTGAATCTATGATGGTAAGGTAAAAGAAGGACTTCCAGTTAATTCTATGCAGCTAACAAAAGAGAAGAGAAGAGTACAATAAAACCTCAAGTACTAAAGTATTATGTCGGGAAAGGGATGAAGAAGTTTCGTCATGAAGAGTAATTGGATGTTGAAGAATCTAGAGTCTCTAAAACAACTTGGTGTGGAATTTGATTCATCCAAGTACGAGATTGGGTTAGTTGGATCCAGGAAGTTAATGAAAGTTGAAAGTTAATATCGGCATAGTTTGGGACTATAAATGCAAAGGAAGCCAATAGTGATTTGGCTAGAAAGTGATCAAGACAAAAATAGTCATGAATAGTGACTACAATGAGAGGACAAGAAGATCCAAGAATCTGGAAAGAGTTGTAGACTTCTGGGATCAACAAGGAAAAGTTTTATAGGGAGAAAGAAGTTGTTGTAATTTCTATGGAAGCAAGTATGTTACAGCTTGTTGGGTCAGCCAGAGGAAATAATGCCTGCATGTTTGCAAGTGTTTTTGGTGATTTTGTTGCATAAGGAGGGAAGCAACAGAGAGCTAAAGTGTTGGTTATAAGTTTGATAAAAGAAGCATGAAATATTTTACTTCCATCAGAAATTTCAGTAGTGTAAAATTTATTAATGGCAGTCATGCAGGTATGAGTTTTTATTACTCTTTTTTCATAATTGCTGAAAGGAAATTTAGGTAAGAATTTCCTCATCTAGAGTTATTGTATAAAATCACATGATTATATTATTGAATGCATACCAATAGATGTGGTAAAGGCTGGAGGCATGTATTAATTCAAAGATTTTTAGCTTCTAACTGCACACACTGACACATTATAATGTCATGTTAATTTGGTTATGGGGTAATAACCAAAGAATTAAAAGATAAGAACTTGTTATAAGAATGAATGTCAGTAACCTAGTCATGTATGAGACCAGGACATGGTTGTATATTGCAAGGTATGGATATGGAAAGGTTATGAGCCATGCAAGTATGAAAAGATTCCTACCTTTAAATAAAACTTGGATTGCAATCCTTTTGCTAACACTAATGTATACCACAAAATTATATTCTTGGTGTAGTGTTTGGGTCAAAAAGGAAGGAATCCAATTAATTGGGAAGACAATAGGAAGTGTGTGGAGAATGTGTCAACACATTGACCTGAATTCCAACTCATGGATGGTGAGATACATGACTGAGATAAAGAGCATTATGTAATTCAATGCAAGATGCACTGAATAAGTATGCATTGAGAATTTCACTCATGCATAGTAAGTGATATAATTGTATACTAAATGCAATGTATGAATGAGTTTTGTAAGTACATGCATATATATCATTGCATGGAAATAATTGTTACTAACATCTGAAATGTTGTTAAATCATGAAGTTGAGGACACTTCAGGGAGGTGTTGGACATTGCAACAGGAAAGTTGCAAGTCAAGTAGTCACGTGAGAATTGACTACAGGAAATTTTCTTGTTCAGAAAAAGAAGTAATGAACTTACAGATATTTCTATGAACAAGAATATGTATAGAATGATGAGTCATTCTAGTTTATTAAATTGTAGGGTAATGGTGATTGAATTGCTAGGTGCAGGAAATTCTAAGATCACTGCATAAGATTTTGTACATATTGCAATTGAATATGATGTACAACAAATACTGACAATTTGTTGTTCTTATGAAAGATAAAGCATTACAGGAAAAATGGTATGCAGTTTGGTGTCTGTGGAAAACCACAAGGATGGCTACATTCATAATATGGGAACAACCAAGATGAATTATGAATTATGAATTAGTTGTTTCCATAGCTAAATCATTTTAACAAAATTGCAATAGATGTTTAGGATGTCGTGTCTTGTATTTTACTTTATGATGTTTAGGATTTGTAGTTGTGAAAATCCCAAAAAAATATCACCAAATCTTGCGTAACTATAGGAAATCCTACCACTATCACCTTAGTAAGAAATCCCCTCGTTTTAGTGATGGAGGAGGTCCACCACAAGGGAGGCTTCCATGATGACCTCAAGGGATAAAAGTGGCAAGTGTTTTAGCCATGCCCATTGTCCCCTCTCTTCATCACCTAAGTTAGAGGTATATGTCTGTGAAATTGAGGAAGACAAGGATTTTTCGAGTACCTTCCTCGAACAAGAACAATTATAGCATATGTATAGTGATTCCCAAGTAAAAATATGTTATTAATACCTCAATAGAAAATAGATAATAAATATTTATTGATACTGGTGCAAAATTACAACAATACAATAATTTACAACAATTATTATGATTTTGTAACAACAAAAGTTAAAGAGATCAGAATTGCATGAAATTACAAGGAAAATTTAACACATATGAAATAAATTAATTTCCAAGTATCCCAAACAATTTTCTATTATGTTAGCTAAGGTTAGACTAGTATATGTAACAAAATGAAGTAAATTAGATGGTTGTAGCAAATATTTTCAACAACAACAATAAAATTAGTTAGACTAATTTAGAGTTAGAAAAATTAGTAGAAATCCTTAGAGAATAAGAGTTGAGTTTTGGTTGATCAAATTCCTTCACAAGAGAGAAAGTGATCTAGTGCCTTTTGGGATATAGAGTCTTTTGTAACAACAATAAATATGCAATTGGACAATGATGATAGAAATGTCTAAGAGAAAGGGCTTGATATATTAGGTGCTATCACATTAGGGCCTTAGATTTAAAGAAGAGGTTTCTATGGTGCAAGCACTTTTGGGATCTAGAAACTCATTCTTCCCTTATTATATTCTTCAATAATGTCACAACAAGTGTCTAGAATCAAACTCCTAAAATGATGGCACTTTAGGGCTTTAGGGGTTTAACCTAGGTGGGATTTACTTCACAAATTAATGGATGCAATTATACTTGTGAGAGGAGGAAGAACCTTATGCTCCTCTCTTAGGGCTTTAACCAAGAAATAAATCTTCAATACGAGCAAGTAAACTCACAATAAATCATTAACGACATGAAATTGTAGAAATTTAATTACTCAACCAAGATAATGATAAGAGGAAACCCTGATTGCAGAAAGTTCCTGCAAAAATCAGCAAAGAGATATCCAAACATTTCCTCCAAATGCCAACGCATGAGTAAAAGAGACCAATAACCAAAAAATGGGAAAAAAATTCAGCCCTAACTCTCACATGTGTGAAAGAAGTTGTGATGATAAAATGAGTTTTTGGCTAGACATATTTATATGGGAAATCCTAACCATGAAAAGACTCAATTGAAAATTCATGTCTTTTCACAAGGGGTCCTACTTCTTAATTTTCCCCTTTTAATTTAAAAAAAAAACAAATTTTACATAAGATAAAACCCTACAAGGGTGACATCATGCCCTAAGGGGGTGACTTTGAGCTCTAGAGAAGGTGATGTTGAGGCCTCTCAAGGACATACATCAATTCATATAGTGCTAAATTTCTAGGACAAGTGTCCTCCTCCACTAAACCATCTTTGGAACCATCTCCATCAAGATATAGCCCTCCAAGGGTGATGTCATGGGCTAGGAAAGTGACATCTAGGCCCCCAAATGCCAATGTCCAAGTGGAAATGGTGGGAGCTCATAATTTATTCATGCCAAGATCACTCCAAAGGAAATTCCATCCATCCTCAAGGTGAAATATCCATCATCTCATGTGCCCTATAAGTGGGGTATAACATCCATCACTTGAATCCAAAGCCCTCGTGGAGATCTGAACAAAGTCATCTCCCCATGAATACTTGTTCACTGAGTAAGGTATTGCAAAGAAAAACATATGCACCCTCCAAGTGTCCACAAGTCACAATAATCATGGAAATTAATCCATATCTAATACAAGAACCATTGAAACATGTGCATCAAAACCCCCTTTTCAAATTAAACAAATGCTCAAAGACCTTATAAGTTTTTCCTAGTTTAGGTATGGGAGGAGTGTCATGGTTCTCTATTAGGTACGTCAATCCCCAAGTTAGGGGATGTTTCCCAAGAGGAACCTATCTAAGTCATGTATTTCTCTTGAGTTACCAAATATTTGCATGCCACCTTTTTTCAAACCCCTTTTCTCCATCTTTCTAATCCCTACTTTCATTTATAATTTACAACTTTGAGGGTCCCCCTTTAAGTGTTTCCAAGATTTATCATTACTTTTGGGACTGGGGTGAGAACCAAATGAGTAGAGATCAAGTTGCATCAGATCTTGATGGTCCTTATTTTCTATTTTCACTTTATTTTTAGCATCATTTAATTATTATTTTATATTGCTTCCAATCTACCTCTCAACCATTAGCTCCTTCTTCTTGTGAAATGAGGTACAATCCCTTCTTGAGTCAATGAACCTAAAAACCCAAAATATAAGGAAATGGAGGGGTAGAATGATGGAAGTTGGTAAGTATGGACGAGAGTGGTACGATGACCATTCAAAGAACCACCCATTAGAAACCATTTTCCCAAGGGTGACCTACTTACTAGGAGACCATGTCATTCGCCAAGGTGAAAATAGACAAAACGTATAAATTTCAAGAAAACGTTTGAAAATAAAGAAAGGACCGTTTACAATATGATGAAATGATTGAAGTATTAAAATGATATCATACTTGTTACATCATGGAGCAACACCCATTGTCTTCTTGGACCAATTCAATGTGGTGGATGTTTCTCTACTATTGATGATGAACGATGAGGCAGTCATGAAAAATACAAGCCCTTCGGGCTCTCCTGATAAATTTGACTCCATGTCTGCTATTGAAAAAGAGGGGCCCTTTGAGATCTTGAAACTCCATGTCTTCTACCTATGGGTCTCAAGACATGATATCCTTAGTTACCCCTAGCCTAGGGCGGTAACATATAACTCCTACTTGGGGACATGTGCTCATTGTAGAGGGCATGATAACCTCAAAATCTCCCGGTATTATCTATGCCTACACACTCAAGAAGAAATATTAGAGTACCCAACGTGGGACTATTACCGCTTGTTCATATGAAAAAATGATGCTAACTATCATAATAAAAACTTGAAAATAAAACTTTAACATTTTTATTCTAACATATCAATATAAGCATGAGAATGTAACATACAAAAATGAAATGATGTAAGAAAAGAATATGTAAATCATAAGAATTCATGAAAATCAAAGAAAAATGCAAGTATACTACCATGATATGAAAGATGAAACATATATAATGAAATTCATGATGAAAATGCCTAACCTAACCTACCTACATAATCTAGGTTAGTCTCAATGCTAGGTATAATCATATAATTGGTACAATCATACTAGCATCCTATCACAATACCTACCCTTGTGATTCATCATAAACCAAAAAGAGCATAAGTCAAGAACAAAAGGAACACGAGTTAGAGAATACATTATAGCATAAATAATTATAAATTCTAACTCATGGAGGTAGGAAAGTGGGACAAGGTTATTCCAAGTCCCATTAGAAAAATAATGCTCAATCCATCTCTGAATAGGGTTGTGATAAGATAAATACGTATAAGGTTGGATCAAAGATTCTAAAGGTTGACTTCCCTGGATCGTATCACTCCCTAAGTCTTGAGAAGGGCCGGACAAGAATCTAGAGGATGACTAAAAATTACTTAGGGGTGTTACACATTATTTTGGTCACCTTAGTGATCAAATGACAACATGTGCTTAACTCACTTCCATGTTCGCTTAACACATCAAAAGAGACTTTCTCCATGAGAAAATTGGTTTTTTTTTCCTCCCTTAAAAACTATGATAAGGAAGATCGCCGCACCCTATTGTATGCTTGGGGTGCAACAATTCTTGATCATCGCACGTTGCACAAAAGATGGGTTGCGGCTTCATTGTAGGTTGACTATGCATAGGGTGTGATGATGCTTAAGGAAGGGAAAAGTCAAAATTTATGAATGTTCTAGAATTGAACCTTCTAGAAGATGAGGTGGCCTCTAATCGGTTTGGATCTTACTCGCTTATTTGATTTAGTGGGATAATTCTAATATCCTCATCCATCCCTCTTTCACACTATATAAAGAAGGACCTCTCATGGAAAAGGATAAAGTTGAAAAGGCTAAGGTTTTCATATGCATGAAGAGTTCTACTATAGATTATACTTGAGATAGCTTTTCTTTACCTCTCTAAGTCATATTGTGGATCTTCTTCATAAAAGGAATTGGAGCAAAGGTGTGTGTGTTGGAGAAAAGAGCCATTGAAAGGGATCTTGCAACATCAAGGAATAGATTGTATTCTCCACTTTCCATTTTAATATAATGCAACAATACATTTTCTCCCTATATAGGTTTCTTGGATTTTATTGTATAACTCCTTGATCTTATACATATAATTCATTGGAATATATATCTTTGTTCTCTCTCTCTTTGTTGGTTTGTGCTTCTTAAAAAGGTTCACCATCCCACAAATCCAAAGACAAAGTGACAAGGATGACACTAGAGAGGATCAAATGTCATTTAAAAGGTATGTCACTTGTCTCTCTTTGAACTAATTTATATGACAATGAAGTATAAGGTGAAGTTTTTATTCTATCTTGTTTTGTTCTAGCTTCATGTGGAAGTTAGGGAGATTAGTTTGTGTCCGCACTTACTGGTTTGTCCTATAACAAAATTGGCGACCATACTGGGGATACAACCTCTTTTGTTTTTTTCCTTCTTATTTTCCTTTAGCCTAACTTCTTTTGATCAATTTCATTCTCTGAGTTAGTGGGTGATCCATCTTGACTCCATGGTCCTGAAGGTTCATTGAGAAATTTTGTCATTCTTCCCAATTTGCTTTATATTTAGAGATCGTCACATTGTGTCCTATTTACAGCCTGTGACGATTATTTGTCGTCTCACTCTACTTCTGCAGAATAGGGTGATGACATTGCACTGTGCCTTGTTGACATCCTCCGACAATCCTAGATCATCACACTGTACCCTTCTGCATCCTGCGACGATTCATGTAGGAATTGTTGGGTGGCAGTCACTTTTATTTTCTTTGCCCAGATTTGTCTTTACTGCCTAGGATGAAGTTTTGGCACTGGTGAATGATTGGTTTACAACTTTGCATGGATTTGATTTATTTTAAAGGATTGAGAGTCTTCTTTACAAGCTTTGCAAGTTTAATTTCTTGACTTCTTGTCGCAAAGGTATAATCTCAAGACTTTGTTCCTGGGTGCTTCTTTGATAAGTAGCTCTTGATTTGTTTTGAGTTTTGGATTGATTTTAACTTTTGGATTGTTGTTGATTAAGAGACAATATTGTTTTGCATTCAACAAAAGGTTTTCTTATCATTTCATTTTTTCTTGCCTTAGAGTTTGATTTGGGAATTAGTGTTGAGAGTGCATTAGTATTATTAGACCTTTCTTTCTTTTTTGGATTATGTCTCTGTTCTAATTTGAAAAAGACAGGAATGAAGTGTATTCTTCTAGTAGTCTTTGTAAAAAAAAAATTGCATTCAAAATATTTGTCAAAAGAGAAAATTAGAAAATTTATTAGTTTTGATTCTTTGGAATCCATATCATTTAAGGATTGAAAATTTGTTCTTTGTATCTTTTGTATTCTAGAAAAGAGAAACCTCCTCCCTACTATAATTAGAGTTCATCAAATGAAACGTTTGCATTTCAACTCTTCTTGCATCTTATTGGGTCAAGGTCAAATATATCATCATTTTCACTTTTGTTTCCCTTTTGAGTAAATAACAGTCTTTAAAATATAATGTAAATTTAAAATCTATTAGGAACTTTTTTTTTCTAGAATGTTTCTACACCAACATTAGCTAGGATAGCGCTTTGGAATAGATTGTAAGGCACACTCTCCAAAGCATCAAAACACACTATAGTATCTTGTCTGTAATACCCCAAGGAAGTGCCCCAGTTATATTATGAATTGTAATCATGTTTTGTATTCTAGTGAGCCGAGTGTTGATAAGATGGTGGGATTATTTTTTTATTAGGCCGAAGAGCCTAAGTGTTGAAGGCCAAGAGCCTACTTTTGTATATGTAATTATGCAGAACATTAATAAAGATTAAACATCGTTGTGTTCAAACCAACCACGAAGAAAGAGTGATGGGGGAATAAGCTTCCATAGGGTCAGTAAGGGAAAGGGGGCTAAAAGGTTAGAAAGAGGAGGCTATCTATTTGGGCCTAGGGGATAAGATAGGGGGATTACCTCTAAAGGGGATAATAATTTATTATTATTTTCTAAAAGGCTAAGGTGATCAATTGACCAAGTGTTGTCCTAAGTTCCTGAAAAAGGAACGTATGAAAAATGGAGTGCATGCAACTCTAGTAAGACAGGTGTCAACCTGGGTGCATGCAGTTATATATGAAGAAGTCAGTTGTGTTGGGGGTTCTCTCTTGCATTTTCCCATCCTCCACCTAGGCTCATTTTCCATTCTCCATCCATTGTCTAACCGTGAACCGGGGGCATCCATCATGAATCTTTGGAACTAGTAACTTGAGAGTCAAATTGTGTTGGGGGTCTATCCATTCCTCCAGCTGCAGTCTGATTCCGTAACCTATATGATCAACCTCTGCGTTGATTCCTTGTCACGAACCTAAAACCAGTGTAAAAAATGTGGACTGAGTCATGTCTCCTGTGAAGTCCAAGCACCTTGTAAATTTCTGAGTCGTGTTGTATCATAATTGTTGGTTGTTGTGGACACACAGTTCCTTGAATGAGTGTGGCTTGCTTCCATCACTTGTTTCTTACTAAGCCATGTTGTGTCTTAGTGTGGACTGTTGTTGTTTTTGGATGTCCATACCCAAATTCCTATTGCTAGTATCACTCGTAAGTTAACAAAATTGCTATTGTTGTTGATGTTATCCACACCTTGTGGGAATTGATTTGAAACTAGTTGAAGAAGCGGGTTTTCAGACCCGTGGTTGAAGAGGAAGGTTCTCAGGCCTATGAGAATCTCTCTCCAAGTGAGAGAGTTTGTTAGGAAGTGCTTTTCTCCCAGAGAGAGTCTAGCACCAGCTACGGAGCTCTGAGAATTCCTGATCTAGTATGTTTTCGAGACCCTGAGAGGGAGGTGACGTTGATTGACTATGTGACAGTGAAGGTGTATACTCCTGGGTGGAACATGCATGTGGGGAATGAGAATCTGTGAGTAGTGGGCATTAGAAGGCTCGTGGAGAGAATCCTTCTAGTTGCACTGTGCAGTTTCCTATAACCTCAACCTAGTCTAGGATTCCCTTTCCCTAGGTGGAGCTTAGTCCTAGCTCAGGGGTGACCCGCTATTGAGCATGATGAGCAGTGAAGTCTATGTAAGGGAGGTTCATGGAATTTTTTCACGTAGTTGGTGGTGTTACTCTAGTGAAAAGATAAGTATCAGTCTGTGATTAATTTATATGTTATGCATGTCTTTGATGCTTGAATTTTATCATATATTCCCTTGCATATATGATCTACTGTTAATTCCATTGATTATGTATGGTAGCAGTAATTATGTGATTATTTTAATTAAGTGTTTTTAATTTCAATTAAAATTCATATATTATATAAGTGTATATTCCACAGTGGTAGCATTACTCGGTCTCTGTGTTGGCCGAGGATGTTACAGTTTTGAATCAGAGCTAAATAAAGCATCTGAGTAGTGGCATTGCCTGACCTGTTGGTGGATAGGGATGTTACAAATTGGCATCAGAGCATGGTTTCAACACTGATCCTGGATGGGCCATGCTAGTGGAAAATGAAGCAAAAGTTTCGAAAGAATTGTTGTCGAAGTAGACAAAATTTGAGTTCAGAGCCAAGGTTTTAATGCTAAACCTAGATGGGCTAGATAAGTGGTCATTGGACCCGGAGTTTCAGGTGGAAATTGTGTCTGGAGGAGCCATTTTCGAATATGTAGTTCATATTTCAAATAATAATTATATTTTTTTCATGGTTTGAATGCGTAAACTAGTGAAGTAATTGAATAACTTTCAATTGTCTCTCTTCTTTGAGTTTTCGAGTGCAAGGAGTGCATAGGAAGAACTTTGTGTTGAGTTAAGAGAGAGATAGAGTCATTGAGAACTCTGTAGGGCTCTTCCAGGTGGGCATCGAGCGAGTGAAAGTGTGCACAGAGAGAACTCTTTGTTGAGTTCAGGGAGAATATTATCAAATAAATATACTCACAGATTTGTTGAACACTCTATAGAAAACACTCAACAAGGTGTACTTGGAGAAGAAGGTTGCCAGGAGGGAACAAAGTTTTTATTTGAAAGGAAACAGAAGGGCCGAGACCCTTATGATATTGAGTAAATCAAAAATCTCAGAAGAGATAATGGAAGGAGTGTGTGCAAGAAAAACTCATTCTAAGTCTTAAATCTCAGAAGAGATAATGCTTACGAGAGCGAAGAAGAGATCCAAAATTTGGACTCGCAACAGAAAGGTCAAAGGCCGTTTCATTTGAACACTGAAAAAATCTTCCATTGAGGAAGAAGTTAAAATCTCAGGAGGAGGAGAAACAATAGTCGTCATATCGCTTGTGGGGAGGAGCGCAGACCATTAGATCAATGTCTAGCAGAACAAAGGAAGTGTAGAGGAGAGGAACAGATACCATCAGTTGGGTCTGATATCGAAGGACCAACAACGGTTGGATCCGAAGGTAAGGGCATGAGACTTAACCCTTGTGTGCGCAGGAGAGTGGACTTTTCAAAGTATTGAAGTCCCGAAGTCCCGAAGTAATTTGGGACCATCCATCGTCAAGGAGGAAAGGTGGCACAAGATCCACAACTTTGAAAGTTTGTGGACAAGGAGGACGAGAAACAATCGAAGTAAATCTTGGTCGTTGATCGCTAGGGGATACGTGCCAGTAGATTAGAAGCTCTAGAGAAATCACTTCAAGATTTTATTTTGAGTTTTGAAATTTTCGAAGCCCAAATAACTGAAGTAGCTGGGAGCCATTGATCTAGGTTGGACAGGTGTCACTAGATCGCAAAATTCAGAGAATCATACTCCATGGTTTTCGTGAAGTTGTGTTTCAGGATGTTGTGAAGCGCTAAAGCCCGAAATGTCTAAGGGTCATTGATCTGAAGGAAGGAACGTGGATCATTTATCTATGAGGAGACACGTGGAGGACAGAGACTCACTCTGTTGGAAAATTGTTGATCTGAAAGTGGACGTGTGGCACCAGATCTAGAACTCTCAGTATGGAGCACTCCGAAGGAAGGCAGAGGGTTAAAGCACCGAAGTTTCGAAGGAGATATCGATCGTTGATCGAGGAGGAGGTCGAAGGACCATTGATCTGGTCTTGGTTAGAAAGAGTCGAAGTCCCAGAGGGAATCATGGTCATTTATTTGGAGAGGATGCGTGGCAAAAGATCTATCACTCCGGGGAAATTCACTATGGATTTTTGATTGTGTGGAGATGTGAGAACTCTCGAAGGCTGGAGAGTCGGACTTCATCAGAACCATCCGATTGTTGAGTAAAAGTGTTATTAGATATCCCACTCTGGAATATTTTCATATGGGGAAAAGAAGATAGTTTAGATTTGAAACTCCCGAGGGCCAGAGAGTTGGAATCAACCATAGTCGTTGATTTGGAAGGGAGCTATGTGATGACAGATCATGTATATCGGGGATCATGTGTGGAAGGAGGAAAGAAGGTAGAAAAGGGATGATAGATAACAGTTATTGATTATGCATCATCACCAAAAGAAATATATTGATGGTCAGGAAGAATTGTGGGGCCATAACATACTTGGATCTTAATTTTCCTTGAGTGGGCCACAATTGAAACCACGGTATTTTCGAAGGCATACGTGGCACTTTGTAGTGAATTTCGAGGTGAAAAACAGTTTGGCCTAAAACCACCCTTAGATGTGCCCACAATCGCATATTTATGTAAGGTCTCAACCCAGAGCCATATTAAAGAAGGGGATAATGAAAAAGGAGTTAGCGGATATTCCGACCAATCACGAAAACTCCAACCACATAAATATTTTTAATAAGGAGTTAGCGCCTAAAACTTGACGTTTCAGAAGCACGTATATAGAGGTAGTGGGTATCACAGGAATTGTGCCTTAGGTGAAAAGGGGGCCTGTGTATAATTGTTTTGGGTTCAATAAGGAGCTCGAAGTGTTGACCCAACTCATAAGGAAGAAAGATCCTAGACCTGGAGGTCGTGCAACCCCGAGGAGAGAAGGGGGGGTCTGCATCAATATGGATGAGTAATTTTGTATATCTACATGCTTGGATATGCATATAACATGCTGGTGAACTTAGAATAGTCTGTTATTATGAAATAATGTTTTATTATGAATAAAGGATGGATTATGTATTATGTGGATGTTGTTTTTGCTTATAATTTCCATCGAGGTGAAGACCCATGATGATGCCAGGAATGGTTATCAAAATGATGAAGGGGGAAGTCTATGAGCTTCTACAAATATCATTAGTCAGACAACAACAAGTAGGTTGGTAATAACCAGGCATGTGTGCATTTTGTTGGCCCTTGACCAAGTCTTGGAGATCCTTGGTTACTTTTGACCTATTTTGTGACTTCTACAAACTGTCGAAGGCGGAGCGCAAGTTGAAGCGGAGATCGCGGGATATTGTCCCCTTTTTTAGGTATTTTTGTGTTTTGGGCTTATGTAACGGGTATGGGGATATCGGCCCATGGGTTTACCCATGTTTAGGCTGATTTTGTATTGCATAAATGGTAATCTAGGCGATGTAAGTAGAGGTGTGTGTGTGTGTGTGTGAAGTGGAAAAGATGCAAGTGTGTGATGTTAAGTGTTAAGTGCAAGTAATAGTTGTACATCATTTTTGCATGTTGTGAGAGACTTGCAAGGCTAGGTACAGGTGACTATAAGAGATTGTGTAAAGGCTTTGTGTTGTGACCTAGCTCGGGGAAGGAGGATCTAGCGAAGTGCACGCAGATATCCTGTCCTATGCGGAGTAGGATTTTGTGGCTCTGTGCATGTAGAATATTGACAGAAGACAATCAAGAAGAGAAGAGTTGGTGGACATAGCCCCAGACTGGGGGTGAACCATGTATATCCGATGTTTCTATTCTTTGTGTGATGTATTTATGTGTTTATGTGTTTACTTGCTTAAGTGCTTTGATATAGATGAATGATATATATATCTGTTGATTCTTTGTGCTTAATGATATGGATGAATGCTAGATCTAACCTATGTGAATGTGCTTAGTGCTTAAATATACTAGATCTGGGTGAATATTGTGATGCTCTATAATTAGGGTTTTATCTGCAAAGTAGATACTAGTTAATTATTAGTGAACGATAACTCCTAAGTGATCTGTTGAGGTGTTACAATCACAGATCTGTGTCCCAGCTAAGGTTGCAGAGACTAGAGTCCTGCAACCACCCCTAGCTCTACCTCGGGTGAGACTTCATCTGCTTCACAAGTGTTTCTGAAAGGGCCGATAGTTAGGGTTTTGTTGGTGCATTCTTGAGCATTGAACCCTGGGTCTACCCATGTGCCAACAAATGGTTTTGTTGCTGGGACCTGAAACTGTGTTTGCTGGGAACTGATAGAAAAGAGAAAGATATGTGCATAGATCTATTTCCCTAGTGCACAGTATTCTACTTGACCTATAAAGCTCTGTGCTAAGAAGAGAAGTTAGATCTAAAGAAAAGAGGTAAGTTCTTGAAGCTTTGTTATCTGATAAAGGTAAGAACAGTGAAAATTTTGATTGAAAAGTAAGAATAGTGGAAATTTGTGTTTTAAAAGTATGGATCTAGGTATGTTTGATAACCTTTTTCCTAGATTAAAAACTAGGGCACAGTTATAAGAAAGAAGGTTTGATATCTGGTAGAAATAATGATAGATATGTTATTCCTATTCATAGAAAGAATGTTTGGACTAACAAATGCATGTAGGATCCTAGAAAGAACTTTTTGAAGGTTAGCTACTATGACCCTAGTGTGTAGTATTGGAAGAGATGGGGATCATTTAAAAGAAAAAGATGATTAACCCTTTGTTACAGCTGCAGAAGACCAGGCCATATTGCTAAGGATTTCCCTGATAGAATACCTAATTGTCTTCGTTGTAAATATGTGGACCATGAATTTTTGGATTGCCCTAGAATGATTGCTAATCTTGAAAGAATGAATATGAGACAAGAAAACCTTAAGGAAGATAAAGAAACTAAGACCATGGAAGAACCCTAGAAATAATCAGAGAATGTGTTTCTACAAATGAAAGAAACACTGAATGATCACAGAGATATCAACTTATCAGAGATCTTCAAAGAAAAAGAGTGCATAGAAGAAAGAATAGGAGACTTCGACATTGACTGTGTTCTGGATGAAGAAACACAAGTCAATATCATGAAAAAAAGAACTTGGGAAATTTTAGGAAAGCTTGCTATGATTCCCTCATTAGGAGGAATAGGATTATTTAGAGGAAAGTTGATAACCCTATGTGGAAGACTCACCCATATATCTATGAGTGCTCAGGGAGATTCGACAGAGGAATATTTTGAGGTTGTTAAATTCATTGAGAGTGGCGCCCCATTTACTATGTTACTAGGAAAAACCTAGATGGAGAAGGATCGGACCAGAAGAAAAGAAGAGAAAGCCCTAGAATATAAAAATAAAGAATTAAAATATTTCATGACAAGGAGGATAATGCACTTGATTGCAGAATAGGAGAATAGATCGAAGTTTTTTAGGAACAGAAACTTGGATGTCAAAGTTGAGAGAACACAACACTACTACATATTGTAAAAATTTCGACGTTTTGTTTGCGGCGTTATGGACAAAATTGTCCATATTGTTGCAAAATAGAGGAAATTTATAAAAAAAAAAGTTCATGTTGCCCGATAACGTTGCAATTGCCACGTTAACGTCGGTCTTGCCACGTTAACGTCGCTCTTGCCACGTTTTCCACTGGAACGTCGCTCTTGCCACGTTTTTCACTGGAACGTCACTCTTGCCACGTTTGTGAAGATGTATGTCGCAATTGCCACGTTAATGTCGTTCTTGCCACGTTAACGTCGCTCTTGCCACGTTTTCCACTAGAACGTCGCTCTTGCCACGTTTTCCACTGGAACGTCACTCTTGCCACGTTCATGAATATGCAT